>CAKNYM010049477.1:0-12559 GCA_932195095.1 Andricus curvator
CTTTCACAGAAATGTAGAAAAACAGTCCTTGTCGAAGGAGCAAACTTTTGCTTTCCTCAAATCATCAGGGCTTAATTCAAGTACAGAGGGTTTTATTTTCGCATGCCAGGACGGTGTCATTTCCACCTTAGCATACCGTGAGCGAATTGTATGTCAAGAAGTTCCCAGTGATAAGTGCAGAGCGTGTCATGCACACGCTGAGTACGTAGAACACATACTATCAGGGTGTCCGACCCACGCGGGAACGACGTATATCTATAGACATAATGTGGCCCTAAGAGTGCTTTATTACCATCTTAGTCGCTCTTACGGTGTTGGCCGCGACCCTGCCCTGCCCAACGCTCCAAAGGAGATAGAGTCGATTGTACGAAACGAGAAGTGCCAAATTTTCTGGAACTACGATTTTCGGGCAGCAGTCTCCGTTGCGCACTCGAGGCTTGACATTGTTCTCCAAGACTTCGAGAAACGAACTATATTCGTGATCGGAGGTGCCAAACTATCACTGGTTCGTAAGCTTAAAGCCATACCCGCGTGCCAAAAATATGCCAAGGCACTTGCGAGATGGATGCAGAAAGCTGTCATCCTTGGGTCGCTTCGTGTCTTCAAGACACGCGAGGGACCACCCATCTCACGGTTGTGAGACGTGGGCATAGGTGTTATTTACCGCGGTGCTACTGGCTATGGACATTTTGTTGGATGGCAGTTTCTGTTAGTGGGACCCTGCGGTGGTTGTTTAACTCTGTTTTTTAATTATATATATATATATATATATATATATATATATATATATATATATATATATATATATACAGGGTGTGTATAAAGACCCGCGCGGGTTGCATATTTCCTCAGGTAAAATATTTTTCAAAAAAGTGAAGGTCATTCCTGAAGTAAATTTCAACGGGGAATTCAATGGTGACCTTCATTTTGACCTTGAAGTTGACCTTCATGGCTTTTTGAAGGTCAGCTTTGTTTTTTAAATGGAAACCCCCTTTTTTACATTTGTAATTGATAGAGCTGAAAATTCTACGTTCAGTAACGTACCCAAGTCATAGGTCAATTGTAACGTTCAAGGTCAATTAAAGGTTATTTGAAATGAACAAAGTTTTCCAAGAGGTCAGTGCAATTCCTGAAGTAAATTTCAACGGGGAATTCAATGGTGACCTTCATTTTGACCTCGAAGTTGACCTTCATGGCTTTTTGAAGGTCAACTTTGTTTTTTTAAATAGAAATCCCCTTTTTTTACATCTGCAATCGATAGAGCGGAAAATTCTACGTTCAGATACGTACCCAAGTCATAGGTCAATTGTAACGTTCAAGGTCAATTAGAGGTTATTTGAAATAAACAAAGTTTTCCAAGAGGTCAGTGCAATTCCTGAAGTATTTTTTAACGGGGAATTCAATGGTGACCTTCATTTTGACCTTGAAGTTGACCTTCATGGCTTTTTTAAGGTCAAGTTTTTTTTTTTAAATGGGAACCCCCTTTTTTCACATCTGCAATCGATATAGCGAAAAATACTACGTTCGAGTACGTACCCAAGTCATAGGTCAATTGTAACGTTCCAGGTCAGTTAAAGGTTATTTGAAATAAGAAAGTTTTCCAAGAGGTCAGTGTAATTCCTGAAGCAACTTTCAACGAGAAATTCATTGTTGCGCTCTGTATTGATCTTGGTGATGATCTTTAAGGTTTTTTCCAAGCAGTTTACGTTTACGTTTAGCGTTACCCAGGAACAACGACGTGGACGTAGTAAATTCTGTTCCCTTTGGGGTGCTTGATTAGCGTGAGTCCCCTTGCCTCTCACGTTTCGGGGTGCTTGATTAGCGTGAGTCCCCTTGCCTCTCACGCTTCAGTGAAGATGTTCGAACTGAAAACCTTGAGCTTCTTGACAAAAAGCTATGCGATTGTAAAAATGAGTTACAGCATTACGAATCATCTCTCTATCAATCAAAGTAGCCTCTTGCAGAATCCGATTCTGCAATTCGTCTAAGCTTGGGTGTTGCGTTGAGTATACTTTGCTCTTTAAATAACCCCAAAGAAAATAGTCGAGAGGCGTGAGATCAGGAGATCTAGCAGGCCACTAGATTTCACCCCTTCTTCCAATCCACCTATGAGGGAACTGAGTATCCAAATATGCTCGAACCACCCTACCGTAATGAGCCGCTGCTCCGTCCTGCTGGAACCAAATATTTTGAAAATTATCGCCTGTAATCTCCCTTATTCTTGGTACAATTTGGTTTCTGAGAAGCTCTTCATATGCACGGGCATTGAGATTACCATCGATGAAGAAAGGGCCTATCAATGTATCATTCAAGATACCGGCCCAAACATTAATCTTGTGTGGATATTGTGTGTGACTCTCCAACATCCAATCAGGATTTGTGTCGGACCAATATCTACAATTTTGCCTGTTAACTTCACCTTTCAAAGTGAAAGTAGCTTCATCTGAAAATACTGTATTGTACAAGAAAAGAGGATCTCTATCAATTCTGTCCATCATAATTTCACAAAATTCAACCCGACGATCAGGATCGTCTTCATTGAGCTCTTGTACCAGATGAACTTTGTAAGGATGGAAATGAATGCTTTTTAAAATATTTCGCACTGTCTCAGGAGCATTCATAAAGCGCCTTACAGTTTTTTCAATTGTTGATTTTGAGAAGGGATTTAACCTTTCTCTATTACGAAAAGTGCGATTAAAAAGCAAACGAAGTTGATCATAAGATCGAACTCGATCTCCCCAACCACGCATCATTAATACAGATACCCTCTCTCGTTCCGAAAGTTTAGCTTGCGCCATAGTAATCTTTTAGCGAAAGATAGTAAGTATGTACTCGTAATACGTAAATTTAGTTTCGATTCGTAATATTCGTATGGAGATAGAAAAACGGTATAGGACTTATGGTATCGCCTTAGGTATTGACTTAGGTATCGAAAAACGGTATAGGACTTTTCGATATAACTCTTTGGGGAGGAACAGAACTCTCACCAGAACTCCTGGAAGTTTTAATGAAAAATTTCCTATTGTAGTCAATATATTTAAGTTTAACAATTTTGAATTTTCGCGCCTCGCGATGCGAGTGACATCTATAGATGGCGATTGATTGTCAGAGATCGATTCTTCCGTTCGATATTGGAAGAAAGGAGTCAGTCTTGTATCAGACATACTTGAATAAACTGTTCTTGCATTTTCTGCGATAAAACGGCCTTTTCATCTACCGCTCAACCATCCCCGTCTGTTACTACAGTTATCAGAAGTGGGATTCGAGAGGCCTCGGGTATTCAGGAAACCGGAAAATCAAATGTGACGGGAGTGTTCGTCAAAATCGTTTCGACGGTATGAAGCGTGGGTAAATCGCTTCGGTTGTGAAGTCGAACAAAGGATGGAAGCGTGACGCAGTTACGTTTACACCTCGGGCGAAAATCGGCTATGGGTGTCGAAGAGAGTTATTGATCACGGTTATTGGGTGCCGTCGTGTTGTGTGAGGTTCGGCAAAAGGATAATACATGCCGACGTTTTTAAGTCGATTATGTGACGGTCGGTGCGAGGAGCCGATGTATATTGGCGTAAAAAGCCAACTTGTTCGTGAATTGGCCTATGTCCTGTAAGCCAAGTGTGTAAAAGGGAATACGGTTACAGAAAACCGTCGTGTGAAAGAAAGGTGTGTGTATTCAGTTTGGTGATTGAGGTGACGGGCACAAAAAATCGGCAGGTGACGCCGACGCGTTCGAGAAAATTCGGCTGGTGACTCAGAGAACGTTCTCGAATTTTCGAGCAAGACAAGATGGCGGCAGCGAACGGGAACAATGGCGGGGTGGACCCGAGTGTTCATAATGGGTCTTCTGAAAGTGAAGATTTCCACGGGTTTGATCAAAACGGGCAACACCTTCGCTTAGATGAGGATATGCATAGTGTGGCTGGATCTGAAGATTCTGGAGTCTACAGAGCTCCAGTAGGAGGAGCTGTCATGGCGAACGTTGAAGATATTATTGCAGTGACTACGAGGGCGGTAATGGAAGCCATGCGGATTGGAGGTCAGATGGGCAACAATGGGAATAATCAAGAAGCTGCACAGAGGAATAATGCTAGACCAGCAGCGCCCAAATACAGCGAAATCGGAGATTTGATTCCACTATTTGGCGAAGATGAGGAAGACGATGTCGGAAGATGGATTCGACGAGTTGACGAAATCCAAGCGGCTCACGAGGTTCCTGACAATATTATCAAATTTCAAGCTTCGAGAAGGCTGAAGAAGCGTGTACTGGACTGGTACAACAATACGCCCGGAATTGTTGGAAAATCATGGGCTGAGTTGAAAGCAGAGTTAACAGCAGTCTACAAGTGTCGCGAAGATCCGCTTACTCGAACAAAGAAGATGGAAGCCCGAGTTTGGAAGGTAGGAGAGAAGTTCTCCACATATTTTCAAGAAAAGTTGAAATTGATTAATAAACTAGAGTTGGCAGAAGAATTGTCTATTGAGTACATGATAGAAGGGGTACAGGATGTTTTGATTAAAATGCATGCACGAGCAGGAAGTTACAAAACACTCCTAGATCTTATAGATGGAATACAGAGAATTACCAAGGACGAGCCACGTAAAGATTTACGGAAAGGACCTGGTGGAAAGCAGTATGGGGAATCTGTTTCTAATTTTAAGCCGACTAAAGCTGCAGAAAGTAAAACAGAAGATTTAAAATCAACAGGAGTCATGCCACCGCGACCAAGGTGTTATAACTGTCACGGATTTGGACATTTGGCCGGCGAGTGTAAAAGTTCTCCCAAGGAACGTGGAGCCTGTTTCAAATGTCATCAGACAGGCCATCAAGCACGCCAGTGTCCTGCAGGAGCTTCGAGAATACATGGAAATAATAGGAAGTCTGCAACTGAGTCTTCGAAGGGGAGAGAAGACACTACAGCTGTCATCGAGAGATCAGCCGATAAACCCGCAAAACTATCCAACAGCGAATCTAGAGTGTCATCACAGGAGAGAATTCCACTCATGGAACCAGGAACGACGGATACCGTTCTACTAAGCAACGCACGAGACGATAAGTATTTTATAGAAGCTTTAGTTGATAATGGTAGTCCAATTTCCTTGTTGAAAAATAAAGTTTATCTTCGAGATTTCCAAAACTGTCATTTTTTTAGCGAATCTGAACGGCGAGTATTATATGCAGGAATAAACTATTCGCCTTTAGATATAGTTGGCTTTATCAAAGTAGATGTTCCGTTGCAACCTTTAAATGGAAGAATATTTTCGGTTAAATTTGCGGTTGGACCAGACGCGCGATTTTCTAAATACCCCAGGGTTAACCTTGATTAGACGTAAAACGGTAACTTTTGAATACGAAGATCCGGAGAATGATATAATGTTCATTAGTCTTGTAGAGCAAGAACCGCATAAATTAATTGATTTGTCGGCGAGTCAAATTGGATCTAAAGTTACATACGACCATAAAAATATGTTGAAAATTTTACTGGATGAGTATCGCGAGAAATGGGAAATGTTTAGTCCAAGTTCTTTCGAGATGGAAATCAATCTAACCTCCAAAGAGCCTTTTTATTTTAAGCCGCGTAGATTGTCATGGGTTGAACTGTTGAAACTGCGAGAAATTATTAAGGGACTTTTAGATCGAGGGTACATAAGATCGAGCCAATCAAATTATAGCAGTCCAATAGTTTTAACTAAGAAAAAAATGGGGAACTTAGGTTATGTTTGATTTTCGTGCATTGAACAAAATAACTATACGTGAGCATTTCCCTCTGCCACGCATAGATGATCTTTTAGATCGACTCCATGGTAAGGTTTGGTTTACAAAACTTGACCTGAAAGATGGTTTCCACCATATCAGAATGTCCGAGAATTCGATTAGGTATACAGCGTTTAGTACTCCGGAGGGACAATATGAATATTTACGAATGCCATTTGGACTTGTAAATTTGCCGTCGTATTTCCAAAGGTATTTACATTTCATTTTCAAAGATTTAATTAACGAGGGTAAACTGCTCTTATATTTAGACGATTTCCTGATTGCGACTGAAAGTCTCGATGAAAATTGGTCGGTTTTGAGGGAGGTTCTAAAATTGATGGCGAAACACGAATTGGAACAACGTTTAGACAAATGTATTTTCGGAGATTTAGAAATCGAGTACTTGGGTTACCTCATTAGTAGTTATGGTATTCAACCGAGTCGAGAACACGTCAAAGCGATTTTAGAATATCCCTCACCAAAAAGTGCGAAACAAGTTCAGCAGTTTCTAGGGCTGGTTGGTTTTGTACGTCGCTTTATACCCAACTTTGCCCTGATATCCAAACCGTTGTATGGCCTCTTAAAAAAGGGATCCGAATTTGTTTTTGAGGAAAAAGAGATGCGAGCTTTTGAGACTTTATTAGATTATTTGACTACCGAGCCTGTCTTAGCTGTTTACAGCCCTACTCTTTACACAGAGTTACACACAGATGCGAGCGCGTTAGGATTTGGGGCTATCCTTTTGCAGCGGCAAAAAGATAATCATTTGCATCCCATATTTTATTTTAGCAGGCGAACTACTGAATTAGAAAGCAAATACCACAGCTACGAGCTAGAGATGCTAGCCATATTTTACGCGTTAGAACAATTTCGAGTTTACTTGACGGGAATACAGTTCGTAATATCCACCGATTGTAACGCGATAAAACAAGCCCGAAATAAAAAAAGAGATTAACTCGCGTATTAACCGATGGGCCTTGTTTCTTCAAACTTTCTCGTATAAGATAGAACACAGAGTTTCCGAGCGTATGAGGCATGTCGATGCTCTGAGCCGTGAAGTCTTTGTAATCGAGCCTTTGACCTTCGAACAAGAACTTATGTACAAACAGTTGTCTGATGCAGAACTGAAAGAAATCCGCGAATCGTTAGAGCAGGGAGATAGTGATAGGTACGAAATACGTAATGGTTTGCTCTTCAGAAAGTACAAGGATTCTGCTCTTTTTTTTTTTGTACCTGCGACTATGATCAATAGTGTAATTAGATCTTGTCAAGACGATATCGGTCACGTTGGGGTTGATAAAACTGTCGAATTGCTCTTGAGGGTGTATTGGTTCCCAGAGTTGCGTAAGAAGGTAAAAGAATATGTGGGTAATTGCTTGAAGTGTTTAGTGTATTCTGTGCAATCTGGTAAGAGCGAAGGTGAATTACATCTGTGGGATAGGGCCAAAAGACCTTTCGAAGCAAGTTTTATCGACCACTATGGACCCTTGAAATCCGCGAGTCTTGGCTACAAGCATGTTTTCCTGATTATAGATGGTTACACCAAATTTGTAGTATTCTACCCTGTAAAATCGACATCAGCGAATGAAGTAATAGCGAAAATTGAGAATTATGTTCATCACTACGGTAAAATGAGATCTTTGGTTTCTGACAGAGGAAGTTGCTTCACTTCTACGGCATTTGATCAGTTTATGACGCTAAAAGGTATTAAACATATCAAAGTAGCAGCTGGCACTCCTCGCGCGAATGTCCAAGCTGAACATGTATTTAGATTTTTAAGGTCAACATTGTCTAAAATAGCTGGGTCTTCGGATTGGAAGAAAGGGCTAGAAAATGCGCAATTTGTAATGAACAACACTGTAAATAGAGCGATAGGTTGTTCACCAGCTCGTCTTCTTTTTGGAGCGGACCAAGTAGGGTTACCTGACGAAGAATTCAGAAAGATTTTATTAGAAATTGAGAACGAAGAAGAACCACCCGAGCTTAGAGCTAAATTGCGTGAAAAAGCCGATGTAATCTGCGAGAAGATGCAGTTCAAAAACAAACAAGCGTTCGACGAAAGACACAAATGTCCTACCAAATACAAAAGTGGCGATTATATTATGATACCGAATGTAGTTACCGAAAAAGGTGTTAATCAAAAATTGTTACCTAAATTTAAAGGACCCAACGAAGTAAAGAAGGTCTTGCGTAATGACCGTTACCTAATAGGAGATATCGATGGGTTTCAAATAACCCAAAAACCGTTTTCTAGTGTTTATAGTTCTGATAGAATGCGTCCATGGGACGGATAAACAATGACTCTGTTCGAAGACAATCCTGATGATCGGGGCGATCATTTGTCAGGATAGGCCGAGCTGTAGTCAATATATTTAAGTTTAACAATTTTGAATTTTCGCGCCTCGCGATACGAGTGACATCTATAGATGGCGATTGATTGTCAGAGATCGATTCTTCCGTTCGATAATGGAAGAAAGGAGTCAGTCTTGTATCAGCCATACTTGAATGAACTGTTCTTACATTTTCTGCGACAAAACGGCCTTTTCATCTAACGCTCGACCATCCCCTTCTGTTACTACACTATATGATTTTACAGTATTCAAAACACTGTAGCCAAGATCAATACAGAGCTCACCAATGAATTTCTCGTTGAAATTTACTTCAGGAATTACACTGACCTCTTGGAAAACGTTGTTAATTTCAAATAACCTTTAACTGACCTGGAACGTTACAATTGACCTATGACTTGGGTACGTATCTGAACGTAGAATTTTCCGCTCTAATCGATTGCAGATGTAAAAAAAGGGGGTTTCCATTAAAAAAAACAAAGTTGACCTTCAGAAAGCCATGAAGGTCAACTTCAAGGTCAAAATGAAGGTCATCATTGAATTCCCTGTTGAAATTTACTTCAGGAATTGCACTGACCTCTTGGAAAACTTTGTTCATTTCAAATAACCTTTAATTGACCTTGAACGTTACAATTGATCTATGACTTGGGTACGTACCTGAACGTAGAATTTTCCGCTCTATCGATTACAGATGTAAAAAAGGGGGTTTCCATTTAAAAAAACAAAGTTGACCTTCAAAAAGCCATGAAGGTCAACATTGAATTCTTCGTTGACATTTACTTCAGGAGTGACCTTCACTTTTTTGAAAAATATATTACCTGAGGAAATATCCAACCGTCCCGGGACTTTTTAGACACCCGTATATATATATATATATATATATAGGTCTAGAGCGGAGGGAGAGGTGGGTCAGAGAAAATCAACAGTTTTCGTCTGACCCATCTCGACTCTTCCAAGACCGTCCAGTTACTGTCGACCATCCGCCCAAACCAGAGGAGGTCGAAGCATTTTGGAGAGAAGTCTACGAAGTCCAACATCCACTTAAAGAAGGCTCAAAGAACATAAACAGCTTCAAGGAGCTGTGCAATGCCCTCATCACAGCTGAGGAGGAATGCCCACCTATCACTACCGAGGAGGTGAAAAACGTATTAAGAGGCATGAAGAACTATTCCGCTCCGGGACCAGATGGCATCAAGACCTTCTGGTGGAAGAAGTTTCCTTCAACCCACCAGCATCTGGCCCGAATTTTTACCTCATATCTAAAGTCGGAAGAGCCTATTCCGGGGTGGTTGGTGGAAGGGCGCACAGTGCTCCTGCCGAAGACGGGAAACTTAGCTGACCCTAAGAATTACAGGCCAATAACTTGTCTGAACACACTGTATAAGATCTTCACAGCTATCCTAAATGATAGGATTGTTCGGACAATTGGACCTGTATGGCGAGAGATGTATGAACAACGTGGCTCAAAGAAAGGCGTAGCGGGATGTCGGGAGAACTTGCTCATCGATAGATGTGTCTGTAAAGACGCAGCATACTATCAGCGATTTCTATCGATGGCCTGGATTGATTACCGGAAAGCTTTCGATTCAACCTCCCATCGACTTATCATCTGTCTGTTGGAAAGCCTAAAGGTTCATCCACACATCGTGAGGTGCATAGAGACATTAATGCCGCTTTGGAAAACCAGATTTACTATCTCATCTGGAAAACATCGTGTGATCACTAACAGTATCACCTTTCAGAGAGGTGTATTTCAGGGCGACACCATGAGCCCTCTCCTCTTTTGCCTCACATTATTGCCACTATCTCTCGCACTTCGCCATTCCGAAGGGTATCTCTGCGGAAAACCTGGAAACCGAAAGCATAAGGTCACTCATGTATTTTACATGGATGATCTTAAGATCTATGCTAGGAATCAAGAGAAACTACATCTAGCTCTGAAAATTGTCACAGAGTACACTCAAGAGATTGGAATGGAATTCGGGTTAGAGAAATGCGCCAAGGTTAATTTGAAGAAAGGAAAACTTAATGGCATCCCCGAAGATCCTGAGCTCGTTGACAGAAGCGCTATACGACACCTTTGCGCTGGAGAGACCTATACATACCTGGGCGTGCCACAGAGCCGCATTCAGGACGCGACATCTATAAAGGATACTCTCCGATGCAGATACAAACGTCTCATCCGGCAGATTTGGTCTTCCGAACTGTCGGCGAGAAACAAAGTATCTGCAACGAACATGCTTGCCGTCCCGGTAGTACTCTATTCATTTGGAGTGGTTCCATGGACGAAGGACGAGCTCAGATCCCTTGATATCGGGACGCGAAAGGTTTTGCACATCAACAAGAGCATGCACCTTAAGTCTTCTGTTCCGCGACTTTACATCTCACGCCGCCTAGGTGGTCGCGGAATACTGAATCTTGAATTTCTTCACAACAGACTCATTCTGGGTACAGCACATATAGTTGCAAATGGACAAGACCCTCTTCTTAAAATGGTCAGGAAACACGAAGAAGTGGGAAAAGGGGCGTTTCTGTACAAAGCAGCGGAGGAGGCTGCTGAAACACTCGGCCTTGACTTCAATACTAGGGGTGAGCAAAATGCATCAAATCTTATCCATCTTGAATACTCACTCCTGAAGGCCCGGATTAAGAAAGCACAGGAGAAAAACTTCCACGAACAGCTCCTCGACAAGAGGATGCACGGCATCTTCCACAGAAATGTGGAAGATCAGTCGATGTCGTATGAGCTAACGTTTGCTTTCCTTAGATCACCCGGATTGAAGTCGGGCACGGAGGGCTTCATTTTGGCATGTCAAGACGGTGTCATTTCCACTCTAGCATACCGTCGCCACATTTTAAGCCAAGACATTCCCGATGATAGTTGCAGAGCGTGTCATGCACACCCCGAGCATCTAGGACACATACTATCTAGTTGTCCAACTCATGCGGGAACGACCTACATCCAAAGGCACAATGCGGCACTAAGAGTGCTTTATTACCATCTCTGTCACTCTTATGGCATTAGCCCAAATACCTCTCCGCTAAACGCTCCTAGAGAAATAGAGTCAATTGTCGAAAATGAGAAGTGCCGCATATACTGGAACTTCATATTCTCGACAATTGTTTCTGTTGCACACTCGAGGCCTGACATAGTTCTCCTTGACTTCGAGAAACGAACCATGTTCGTTATCGAATTTTCGGCACCAGCTGACAAAAACGTCACAGCCAAGGAGAAAGAAAAGAAAGAGAGGTATAAAGACCTTATAAGGGAGTTGCGACGGTTATACCCGGAATATTCTGTTAAGCTAATCGTCTTGATCATCGGCGCTCTTGGAAGTGCCAAGGTTTCACTGGTTAATAGCCTGAAAAGTATCCCTGCGTGTCAAAAAAATGCTGAGACACTTGCGGGGAAAATGCAGAAGGCGGTCGTCCTTGGGTCGCTCCGTGTCCTCAGGGTGCACGAGACTTTTGCCGGACCATCGTATTGAGTTCGTCGCAGACTGTAACCACCTATCTCACGGTCGTGAGACGTGGTTACAGCTGAAATTTTACCGCGATTTCGCTGGGAGCGGGTGCAATTTTTCAGATTAGCACCCGCTCCCGGCGAAATCCTGCGGTTGTCCTTATGGCAAACTTTTAACTATATATATATATATAAACACGAAACGAAAATAGTTATTTCCGTCAATTTAAAAAGATTTATTTTCTTCATTTACTTAACAATCTTCTGGTTTGAACAAAAAACATACTCTGCCTTTCTTAGCATTTTTTAGAATGCCTGCAATTAATATTATATTATAACGTACTGCATGTAATTTTGCTCTCTATCAAGCATTTCTATACCCCGTCAATTTAAATCACACAGAAAAATTCTAAATACGCTGTTATTTGTAAATTCACAGTCTCATGTAAATGCAGTGCTCTATGTATCTTTACGACGTATCATATAGGTCAAATAGTTTCCAGTGTAATACGTTGAAATTTTACACGTCGACTGTCAAAGTACCGCGGTCACGGTTTTATCACAATGTTCATTTTAGTTTAATTATAGCACAATGTTAATTAGTATTGAGGTCTTGTTAATTCACTATTTTATTCACAGTCAAGTTCTGAAAGTCCGATAGGTTAAATTACGGTCGAATGTGATTTTCAACATAACTTTTTTTATAGTGTAACACCAGCCACTGCGGAATGGGGGTTTCCGACTTTAAATAAGAGGTGAATATGTAGGCCAGATGTTGGTGCGTAGAAGTAAACTTCTTCCATTATAATTTCTTGATATCATCTCGTCCTGCCCCTGAGTGATTTTTCCACCTCTTCGGCAGTGATTGACGGACATTCCTCCTCAGAAACTGTTGATTCTCCCTGATCCGGCCAAACAGCCATACTCTCATCTTCCAGTCCTCTTTGAATCCTCGTTTTCCAATCCCCCACACTTGACCCATCACCTTACTCGCACTTT
>CAKNYM010049477.1:12959-38096 GCA_932195095.1 Andricus curvator
TCCTTTCTGTTTCCCGATCCTCACCCTTGTCTTTGTCTCCGTAAAGAACTCTTTGATCCTCTCAATCAGCTCTTCGTCCACCTCCCTTTCTTTCATTGCCTTCCACAAAACTTTCCTATTCACCGAGTCGAAAGCTGCTTTAAAATCTACAAACAGTGCGACCAGTTTTGCTTTTTTCTGTCCCAGGTTCCTGTTGACTAAATAATTTAGTACGAAAATGTTATCCATTATCCGTTTCCGGTATCGAATTGTAAAGTACGAGTGTTTGTTCTGTGCTATATTTTTTGGTTTTGGCGACGAGCGTGGAGATGTGATTGAGGCGAAAGGTGGTGAGGGAGGTCAGTGAAGTGAAGGGGTTGTGTGGAAGTGTGGGCGGCTGTTTTGTAAGGTTAAAAGGGTTAGGAGGAGAGTTGAAAGTGATAATTTGGAGGTTAGTTGTCAAGGACGGAAAAGTGAGATAGAAGATAGGGGACAGCAGAACGCTAAGATAGGCCAGCATGCATGTTACGAGGAGTCCAGTGGGGTCCGGTAGAGGGCAGCAGCAGGTAGACAACCCCGGTGCTGATGATCTCACTGAGACAGGCGAAACGGGAGTGGTAAGGGTGATGCCGGAGATAGTGATGATGGCGTGGGCCACTATGCTACGCCAGGAAACTTCGGGTGGGGAGAGAAGGAAGACGGGCTAGTTGATAGGAGGACTCGAGGTAGGCCGTCAAATCGGGAACTGCTTAATAGATCCAGAGCTAGCAGTTTAGCATCGAGACAACTTTCTGATAAATGGAGGCCGGGGGGAGGGTTTACGGATAAAAGTGACGAGGGGGATAAGACGGAAGACAGTAAAAGATCAAGGGAAGAAGAGGGGTATGAGCAGGGAGATGATAAGTTGCGAAAAAAGTTTTAAAAAAAGTCTCCACCGGAAGGGAATAGAGCAAAAGGGAATGTCGATCTAAAGAGCCTGGAAAATCTTATTAAAGGGTTTAGAGAGGAAACGAACCGAAGATTGAATGGCATGAAAAAGCGAGGGGAGGAGGTTTGGGAGGAAATGAGGAAACTTAGAGAGAAGTGGGAAGAATGGGATCTGGTGTGGCGGCAAGAACAAGATAAAGTTTGGAAGCAGTTGGAAGATATTGAGAAAAATCAAAGGATGAGTGAGGAAAACAGAAAATCAGATATGGAGAAGTTGGCAGCAAGAGTGAGAAAACTAAAGTGTAAGTCTGAGGATATAAAGAAAGGGAATGAGGGGGTAAGGGAAGGAGAGAGAATAAAAGAAATGAATGAGAACGTTATCCTAGAAAATGTGAGAATGAAATCAAGATTGAGTGAGTTGGAAAGGAAAATGGAAGTAGAAGAGAAGACGAAACGGAGTAGGAATATAGCGATTAGAGGAATGAAAGTGAATAGTGAATCAGGTAGAGAAGAAGTGGAAAAGTTGATGAGTGAAATTGGAGCAAAAGTGCACGTGGAAGAGATAAATGGAGTGTGAAGGAGGATTGAAGGTAAATCGCGTATGTATGTAGTGAAAGTGAGAAATGAGGAAGAAAAAGTTGATATCTTGAGAAAGAAAAAAGCTTTGAAGGGAAGGGAAGAAAGGATAGAGGAGGATGTGACGTGGAGTGAAAGAAGGAGAAAGTGGATGATGAAACAGAGAGCATGGAGTGAAAGAGTGCAAGGGAACACGGTATGGATAGGGAAAGACAGGATGTGGATAAATGGGAATGTATGGATATGGGATGATAAGGAAGAAAAATTGAGTGAAGTGTGTAGGGAAGGCCCATGGCGACAAGAGGAAGAAGTGAAGACTAAGAATACGAGGGAGGAGGTAATGGAAACACTAGAGGTTGAAAGAAAAGAAGGAGGAGAAGACGGAGCGACGGGGTTTCCACAAAAGTAGGGAGGGGACATAATGATGAATGAAGGGAGAGAGGAAGGAAAAAAGAAGTGAGAGTAGCGTTTTGGAACGTATCAGGGCTAATGAATAAAGATAAAAGTTTCTGGGAAGAGTTGAAGAAATGGGATGTAGTGATGTTGGGTGAAACCTGGGTATATAAGAAGGATTGTAAGAGAGTGAAGAGGAAGTTACCCAAGGGATATATGTGGCAGATGCAAGGGGCAAAGAAAGGGAAGGTAAAGGGAAGAGTGAGGTGTCAGGAGTGAGGAAGGAATTGGTAGGAGAAAAGAGAATAGAAATGGGATTTGAGGAAACGGATGGTGTAACGACGAGAATGGTGAAGATAGGAAAAAGAAAGGTGAGGATAGTTTGCATTTACAGGAGAAGGGGAGAGAAGAAGGTTGGAGTATTTTCAGGAAATGGGTGGCGAAAAAGAATGACGAATTGGTGTTGATAGGAGGTGATCTGAATGCTTGGACGGGGGAACAGGGAGGGGAAATATGGGATGAAGACAGTGAGAATTTCAGGAGAAAATCGAAACACAAACAGGTGGACCAGGAGGGTAGGACTCTGTTGGAAATTCTGGGACAAAACAGGATGGTTTATTTGCAATGTAAGGAGGCTGTTAAAAAGAATGGAAGTAGGGAACAAAATAGGGTCAGAACACTTCCCAGTCATTGCAACGTTGAAATGCGGGAATTGGGGAAAAGAGGGAAGGAAGAAGGACGGAGCGACAAGGAAAAAAGCAAAGATGGGTAAATGGTGAGCTGATAAGCTAAGAGAATATACGGAAAGAATGGAAGAAGAGAATGGTTTGATTGAAGATGGGGGAGGTGTGAATGAGATTTTGTGTAAGATGAGGGGAAGGGTAGAGAAGATAGTGAAAGAAATGAGGCCACGTGAGGAAGAAAGAAGGGAGAAGAGAGGATGGTGGGATGTGGAATGTGTAGAGAGTAAAGAGCGTATAAAGTTATCGTTAAAGAATTGGAGAAGAGGAGAGATAGACAAAAAGGAGTATAATAAGAGAAAAAGGGAACACGAGAAATTACTGGATATAAAACGACAGGAGCAAAAGGTGAGGTACATGAATGGACGGCATATTTCAAGAAATTGCTAGGAGGGGTGGATAGCAAGGTGAGGGGGGATGGTAGAAAGATCAAGGAGGGAGGAATAGAAGGTGGGAATGAGTTGACCAGAGAAGAGGTGAATCGAGCAATTGAGAAGTTAAAACGAAATAAGGCGACAGGAGAGGATGGGATGGAGAATGAAGCTTTGAAATTTGGCCGAAGGAGGGTTAGAGAAGAGATTTGGGAAGTATGTAATAGAGTATGGAGAGGGGAAGGATGGCCGAAGGAGTGGAGATCAGGTTTGGTAGTTCCTTTATTAAAGAAAGGAGGGGGGGAGTGGAAGATTATAGAGGAATCACTCCCATGCCAGTAACGTATAAGATTTACGCAGAGGTGCTTAGGAAGAGATTAGAAGAACAGGTAGATGAAAAAGGAAGTATTCCACACAATCAAACAGGATTCAGGAAATGAATAAAAAGAATAAAATGAGTAAAGTGAATAAAGCCCCTACCTTCTTTGATCGCTTTTTCTACTTCTTCCTTATATTTTCATTTTCCCCTCTGCTTTTCCTTTCCAGCATCCTCCCATGTTCTCTTTTTCTCCTCTTGTACTCTGCCTTCTCCATTTCTCCTTTCCTCCATTTTCTTACACCCTCTTTCATTCTCTCTTTACTCTCCCTGCATTCTTCGTCCCACCAGCCTCTCTTTCCCTCTTCTCTTCCTTCTTTTATACCTACCTCATTCCTTACCTTCTTAATCGACCCTTTCAACATCACAATAAATGAGTCTACTCCGTCCTCTTTTTCATACTTAACATTCTCCTTTTCCATTTTTTGTTTAAAATCTTTTAATTTATCTACCCCCCAGACTCCCATTTTTGTGATCCTTTCTCCCCCTCTTTCCTTTCTCCCTCTGCCGCGCTTATGGACGCCAACTTTCAGTGTAGCTATTATTGGGAAGTGCTCGGACCCTATCTCATTCCCCACATTCATACTGCCTATCATATTCCTCATTCTTTCTTCCGCCAGGATGTTGTCTATTACTGTTTCTCCCTTACCTATAAATGTGATCTCTCCTTTTTCATCTCCTTTCATGTTGCCATTACATATAAACCATCCTGTTTCTCCTATTACATCTAGTAACCTCCTCCCCTCCCGGTCTATCTCCCTATGTTTGGAGCTCCTTATTTAGGTTTCCTTTTCTTCATCCCAAGTCCTTCCCCCTTGCTCGCCAGTCCAGGCATTCAAGTCACCTCCTATCAAAACCAACTCTTCCTTCTGTTCCTCCATCCATCTCCATCCATCTCCTTATTACTCTTCAACCTTCCTCTTCCCCTCTTCTTCTATATACACAAACCACCGCTATTTTGAATTTTCCAATTATTATCCTTCTTACATCCTCCTTTTCATCCCCTTCCAATCCTTCTCATCGACCCAGGTTTCACTCATCATAATCACATCCCACTTTTCTAACTCCCGCCAAAAACCTTCATTTTTGTTCTTCAAGCCTGAAACATTCCAGAAAGCTATTTTTCACGTTTTTGTCCTCCCTTCCCTCACCTATCCTTCTCACTTGTCTTCTGCCTTGCTTTTTGGAAACCCCTCTGTTTGATCTCTAACCTCTTTTGCATCTTCCTTTTTTCTACCTTTCTCAACGCTTTTTCCCTTTTTTCTTATTTCTTCTAAATCCTCGTCCCAGAACCATTCCTCCTCATTTATCCATAATCTGTCTCTCCCTGTCCATACCATGCGCCCCTTTTTCCTCTCTACCCATGCCCTCTGCTCTATTTCCATCTCCTTTTCTTCTCCCTCCATGTCAAATCCTCTTCAATTCTTTCCCTTCTTCCTTTCAATGATTTTTTGTTCTCCATGATTTTCTTTTTCTCCTCATTCCCTACTTTTACTATAAAAATTCCTTCTTTTCCTTCCTTCGTCCCTCCTATTCTCTTAACTCCTTCTACCCTTACCTGAACTCCAATATCACTCAGAAGATTTTCGATTTCCACTTCCCCTGTTTCACTCTCCATTGCCAGTCCCTTAACTACTATGTTATTTTTCCTCTTTTTCCTTTCTTTCTCTTCCAATCTCCTTTCAATGTCACTTAGTCTCTTCTTCAATCTTTCATTCTCATTTTGCACGTTCTTATTACTCCCTTTTTCTATTTCCGCACCCTCTGTTTCTTTCCCCATATGCTCATTCCTCATTTCTAAGTTGTTTACCCGATCTTCCAACTGTTTTATCTCACTATTTCTCTTTTCGTCATCCTCTTTCTGTCTATTCTCTATACTCTCTAATTTACCCCATACCTTGTCCTTCTCGTCTTTCCAGAGTTTATCCCACTCTTCCCATTTTTCTCTTACCTTTCTGACTTCCAATCGTCCAAACTCCTATTTGAACCCGCGCTCCCTAACTTGTTAAGGCGCTGTAGGTTAGAGGGCCTCCCGCGTTGATGGCGTTGGCGCCCCCCCCCCTCGTCGGCGTCTCTAACGTCTCTTCGCCGCTACTGTCAACTTCCCTCTTCTCCCCACTAACCACGCTCTCAACCACCTCAAATCTTCTTTCATCACTTAACTGCCCTCTGGCGCCCGATTGTGGACTTCGTACCCTTGGCATCCTAGCATCCTACCTTACCCAGTGTTCCGCGACGTTTCCTGCTCTTTACTCGCCTACCCCTTACCCCGCAACTAATTTTCTACTCCTAACCTCAAAACTTTACACGCTCCAATTTCCCTTTCTCACAACTTACTGTCACACTTTACACCCTTGCCTTCACTCACCCTTCTTCCTTTACACCTGATCTCCGCACTCACTGCCCTTTCTGCATCCACACACGCTGATTCCCTTCACCAAAGCCAAAAAAACCAACACTCGATATAATAGAGTTCTCTCACGATCGGTACCGAAAACGGAAGCCAAAATTAAATAAATTAAATGAATTAAATAAATTAAATAAATTAAATAAATTAAATAAATTAAATAAATTAAATAAATTAAATAAATTAAATAAATTAAATAAATTAAATACATTAAAAAAATTAAATAAATTAAATGAATAAAATAAAATAAATGAAGTATACCATTAAGCCATTTCCCTTTCAGGGTAGACGTGACACTACCCAATTCGGGTAGTGTTTCTAGGTGGATAGTTTTCTTGTAGTTATAAATAACTACAAGTTTGGGCTCACCACACCCATAATATGCCAACAGCACACAGTATTCTCGAATGGTCACCCATCCAAGTACTAACCGCGCCCAACGCTGCTTAACTTCAGTGATCTGACGAGAACTGGTTTTTTCAGCGTGGCATGGCCGTTGGCCATATATATATATATATATATATATATATATATATATACCATTAAGCCATTTCCCTTTCGGCGAGCCTCTAGGGGTAAGCGTGACACTACCCGATTCGGGTAGTGTTTCTAGGTGGATAGTTTCTTGTAGTAAATAACTACAAGTGTGGGCTCACCACACCCACGACCGCCAACAGCAACGCAGTAGTATCAGACGGTCACCCATCCAAGTACTAACCGCGCCCAACACTGCTTAACTTCAGTGATCTAACGGGAACTGGTGTTTCCAGCGTGGTATGGCCGTTGCCATGATATAATATAATAAATATAATATAGTATATAATATAAATAAATATATATAATGTATAAAAATATAATAAAATATAATAAATGAAATAAATAAATAAAATATAATAAATGAAATAAATAAGGTAAATAAGATAAATAAAGTAAATAAGATAAATAAGATCAATAAGATAAATAAGTGTAACGTCCGAGTGATTTTTATCCATTTTCTTTTCGATCTCACACCCTCTTCATTTTAATTAGACCTCGCGAGAAGAGATTGAAGGTATTTGACGCTAGGTCTACCTTGAACCGCTAGTTTGATAATTTATAAATTTAGTCTTAAGATACGCAACTGAATTTTATTCTCTTTCAATAGATTTAGTACTGTCCTTCCATATTTCCTGGGATGAAGGCCTTTTTGAAAAGGATGCCAGCAGTGCTCCCAATCTTGCTCCCCAACCGCACTGCGCATGCGTCGTGCCGCATTTCTGATTGGCTGCATAGCGCGCGGTTATTTAAAACGTTTAAAATATGCAAATTGAATGTTTTAAACAAATAATAATTAGAAAATGCATAAAAATACATTTTTTATTGTAAAATATACTTTCGCAGTCATAAATATAATAATTATTTGATTTTACTGCTGAAAACACATTATTCCTGCGGACATCGAAGATAGATCAATTTTTTCTCACAATGAATTAATTTCATATTTTTTTCGATACAGAAATATTAATTATCAATTAAAAATTTTAATATTATTAATCATGTTAATAATAATAATAAAGTTACGGAATAATGTGTTTTCAGCAGTGAAATCGCATTATTATTATATCTATGACTGCGAATGTTTATTTTGCAATGAAAAATCTATTTTTATGCATTTTCTAATTATGATTTGTTCAAAACAATTAATTTTCATATTCTAAACATTTTAAATAAGCGCGCGCTATGCAGCCAATCAGAAATTCGGCGCCACGCATGCGCAGTGTGGCTGGGGAGCAAGATTGGGAGCACTGGATGCCAGTTGACACTTTCCAATCTCTCCGGAAATTATCCCAAAGCCTGGCACTTTTTTTTGGTCACTCCTGTTTTCGGGTTTCTGCGATGCCTTAGCACTCAATATTAAAATCTTTACAGCAGGGGTTCGAACGAACAATTAACATCGGCATCAGAATATGGTCGCCAGATGAAAATTGGCAGTTCCTTGAGACGTTCTTGGTCATAACTAAGCACTAATCCGGGCTGCCATTTATTGCGACCATAAAGGGATAAACGCAAGCTGCAACCCTGGGTCCTGCCAATGTATTCAATTTTTGGAAAACCATCGGTGACGTCGCCACTCTGCACCCCCCACCAGCCCTGGTGGGTCCTGTTAGAACCTCTGACTGGAATTTTTCCAAAGATCCCCACCCCGGCGTGAAGCCTTGCTGGGGGTAAGTTGAGAGTGGATGGGCAGGAGCACACCCTCAATCAGGAAGTCCTTCTGGAATCGGCAGTTGATCTTTTCTCGTCAGCCTGTCTAGACAGTCAGGTATCGGGTCGATTTGTGGGATTTGGCTCGCGTTGGATCCTTTGGGACTGAATAGACCAAAGCCGCGAGTATTCCGCGGGGCGCGAATAAGAATACGAGGTTCTTCCCGTGAAGATAGCTTTTGATCACTTTGGTAACTATTATGTTTTGCCCGAGTACCGTCTCGGTAGGTTTTAAAATAAATTTAGAATTGCATAATAAATCTTAGTGCTCAATCTGGCTTCCGACGACAACGTGGCATACATCCCTGAACTGTGTATATAACTTCGGCGTTACTTTGCCAACCTCTGTCACATAAATTCAAAAATAAAGGCTTGCTACTCCCTAGCACAAATGATTGCATTTTTTCTTTCCTATCTTTATTCTTTACTATTTCAAGTATATATTTGCAAAACAAGGTGGGACCTCCCTTTAATGAGGATATACCCACCTTCTTGAAGCTCTTAGCCGCTCGGGAGATTTAAAATAATAAATATCTTTCTGTACGCCCACTCAGGACCTAACATAAGATTTTTTTTTTTTTTTCTTTAATCTTGTTCTCGGGTGATCCTGGTTTTTCATCATAACCACGGACCAAGCCAAGTGACTGATGAGATAAGGATGTTATAAGTCAATTTAATACGATGTCCGAAATCTTCTGTGATGATGTTGTAGGCACAAAATTAGAAGCATCGTTTAGTTGGGAGTTTGTATTCTACCGCTGTTATCCATACACAGCGGCCGCGAGCGTTGGAGGCGACAACAGTCGCCTCTGGATGCTTTCTTAGAGCTACCATCTCTTAGAGCTACCATTATTATTATTCTGTGAGAAGTTGTAGACTCCGGAAGCTACGATCAAGGTTCCTTAAAGCAACGATCATGGTTCCTTAAAGCAACCAATCCCGACGCAACTGGAACGTGTACGTCATCCGCTTCTGCTCCTTCTGTCCTAGAAGGTAAGCAAGAGCGGGAAATTTACGCGAGATAACATCGGGCAACACTGTTCCTTGGAGTCAGGTCTTTAGCCGCAGATGACCTTACGCGGCGGACGGGACAGTTGGAGATGAAGGTTTCACCTCTGGATACTTTTTTAGAGATACCAATTTTTTTAGAATGTTATGAGGAACAGTGTTGACGGACCAGATGAAGTGATCCCAGAAGAACAGCCTTTTGCATCCGGTTCGCGATGGAATGAGCCTGATGCTGGCAAGCCGGAATCTTGTTGAGTTGGCTAATAAATGAAGCTTTCATACCTCCAAGACAGCCGATTATGAGAACTACAAGATGGACTTTGTAGCCTTGGTACAGCCTGCTCAGCTCGAGAAGAAGTGCTTGATATTTCGCCCGTTTTTCTTCCTCCTTTGCCGTGATATTGCCATCGGCTGGTGCCGAGAATTCAATCACGTAAATGATCTTGTTCGTCAGATCTTGGAGGAAAATATCAGGCTTCGTAGCACTGATACGTTGAGTGGTGGAGAATGAGAAATTCCAGTAGATCTTACACTGATCATTCTCCACAACGGACTCGAGTTCCCTGTGGGCGTATGGCAAGACGGACAATAGATCAACATTATTCTTATTATTATTATTATACCATTAAGCCATTTCCCTTTCGGGGTAGGCGTGACTTGCTCGGTTGGAAAACAGTAGTGTGTGGATGGGTATATAGGTACAAGGTAGATAGGTATATAGGTGTAAGGTATAGATATTTTAGATTGATCTAGAATTCTCGTGTTATTTATTTAAATGACACGTTCGTTCCGCAACACTGCTCCGACCCAGGTTGCTGATCAATCTCTCCAGCGATCACCCCAAGTGAAGAGCCTTACAAAATGGTTATGTATTGTTCCCCACTTGGGCCCATTAGTATCCAAGGTCTTTGTTTCAGGCGTCATTCACTATTGCCATTCTGTTGACAAACTATTTGTCTCCACACTTTTCTGCCCTGGCGATTTACCTTCATTCTTCGTTCCCACTCCATTTACCTCTTCCACGTGCACATGCGCCCCAATTTCCCCCAACAACTTTTCCACTTCTTCTCTTCCTGATTCACTCTCCACTTTCATTCCTCTAATCACTATATTTCTACTTCGTTTCGTCTTCTCTTCTACTTCCATTTTTCTTTCTAACTCTCTCAATTTTTATTTCATTCTCACATTTTCTAGGATAACATTTTCATTCACTTCTTTCATTCTCTCTCCTTCTCTTACCCCTTCATCCCCTTTCTTTATATCATCAGACTTACATTCTAGCTTTCTCACTCTTTCTTCCAACTTCTCCATATCAGATTCTCTCTTTCTCACTCATCCTTTGATGTTTCTCGATATCCTCCAACTGCTTCCAAACCTTATCTTTTTCTTGCCGCCACACCAGATTCCATTCTTCCCACTTCTCTCTAACTTTCCTCATTTCCTCCCAAATCTCCTCCCCTCGCTTTTGCATGCCATTCAGTCTTCGGTTCGTTTCCTTTCTAAACCCTTTAATGAGATTTTCCAGGCTCTCTAGATCGACTTTCCCTTTTGCGTTATTCCTCTCCGGTGGAGACTTTTTTAAAAACTTTTTCCGCAACTTCTCATCTCCCTGCTCATACCCCTCTTCTTCCCTTGATCTTTTACTGTCTTCCATCTTATCCCCCTCATCGCTTTTATCCGTGAACCCTCCCCCCTGCCTCCATTTATCAAAAAGATGTCTCGATCCTAAACTTCTAGCTCTGGATCTATTGAGCAGTTCCCGACTTCGCGGCCTACCTCGAGTCCTCCTGTCAGCTAGTCCCCCTTCCTCTTCACCCGAAGTTTCCTGGCGTAGTACATTCAACCTCGCCATCATCGGTACTAACTCCGGCATCACCCTTACCTCTCCCTATTTCGCCGGTCTCGGTGAGATCATCAGCACCGGGGTTCTTGTCTACCTGATGCTGCCCGAATAGTCAGATTTTTTGGTACAAATAGAGCTGTCGGGCTATTTGTACGGAAAATTCAGTACAATTAGCTAGATTTTTGTCTGTACGTGTACACAATTCCTTAAAAGAAACGAAAGAATTTTAGTATTTAATTTTTTTCCGAATTGGAACAGGAACATTTTTTACATTTTTATTGAGTTGAAGGCGAGCAATTTTCGTATTTTTAACATTTTTATTGATTTTTAAACGAGGAAATCTTCATTTTTAATATTTTATGAATTGGAAGAAGAATAACGTCTAATTTTTAATATTTCTATTGAGTTTCAGGGAAGAATGTTTTATTTGCCACGTTTTGTCTGAATTGAAAGAGGCTCTTTTCTTGTTTTTTTTTTTCAAGTATTTTTATTGAGTTGGAAGGAATGAAATTTTGGTTTTAAAGTTTTTCTATATTGGAAGATACAAATTTTTGGTTTTTAACATTTTCATTCTGTGGATGGGTGCAAATTTAGGATTGTTAAAATTCAGATGAAAGGGGAAACATTACATTTTTTATTTTGTACTGCATTGCAATAGGGATTAGTTTTAATTTAAAACATTGAAAATGAGAGCGTGGATTTATATGTTTTGACCAGAAATCTTTGAAATTATCAATTTATAAAAGTTATAATTTTTTAATTTTGCAGTTTTATGGAATTTAATTTTAAATTGGTCAATTGGAAAGTGTTAAAAGCTGCCACTCTTCACGTGTAAATCTTTATGGGTTTGAATTAAAAATTTCGGAATTAAAAATTTGTTAAGCTTTGATGGCAAAAGTTACAAATTCAAAATAGTTATACTTTGATTAAGTACATTAATGTGCAGTTCAGTTTTGATTACTTTAAATGAAAAAGTGTTCACTTTTAAGAGTTCCAATTTTTTAATTTCAATGACCGTACACAATTTTTGCGAAGCATTTAAACATTTTTTATTCTGAAATGTTGCCATTGAAATTGAACACTAAAAACTTAAAAATGAAAGAAATATAAATTTTAAGAAATTGAAGTTAGTTGTCCAGCGCCGTCGCGATGTTTTTGCATCGCCCGTTTCTTTACACCTCAATTTCAAATATATTCTACTTTTATTGAGTATCCTAATAAGTAATATTTATTTGGAGAAAAGAATAGTCTATATAGTTGAATATTTTCTGAAATCCTACAGTATTAGTCGAATGTAAAATTTTGTTAAGTTTCTCCGGGGTCTTGGCTTTAAAATTCAGCCCTGAGAATGTTGACGTCTCTAGCGCTCTCATTTTACCTTACTGTTGTGTAATTTCTCTCCTAATAAAAGTAAAAATCTCCGAAAAAATTCTGCAATCTATACTTTTTTTGAAGTGAATAGTTAATATCACACGAAATTCAACTTTATATCATTCATTCAATAAAAATTTACATTACTTTGCGTTATTTTATAATATGCTGGTATGAACATAATACAATCCTTATACCAATATGAAACATATCAGAATTTTCACTTTTGGAATTGAGATTTTACACAACTCTTTTGTATTTTTTATAGCTCTGTTTTGTATTAAATACTAAAATAACTGTAAAATGTATCTAATTGCAGTAATTTCCTCCATTTACTGAACTATTTGGGTAAATTATAATGAATTTATTTTTGCCGTGAACTTTCATTCGATTGTGTAAAACCTCTGGAAATTTAAAAATTTGGCCTTTAAAGCCAAAAACCCGAATAATTTATTTTGCTGGCTCGGAAAGCCAATAATTAACTCTAAATTAGAATTACACGAGGCCACAGAGTTTTCCAGGACTGGTTTACTCTAGGTATATTATTGTTCCCAACATTATCACAACCGAGCATAAATGATTTACTTGCTATTTAGGGAATTTATTATCGAACAAACATATGCTTTTACAAAAATAATATTAGTCGCCCGGATCCTATCCAATAACCCGAAAATATCGAGCATCGAGCGTTATTAACATGAAAATCTTTAAATTGTTAATTCATGCTTTTCAAAATAAAATAGACGTTAAAATTAAGAATTGATCCAAGTATAATCTTACCTTTTAGTGAAAATCGGAATTATTATTATAAATTGTGATAAAACATGAACGACTATCCTCTTTTTTTGCGAACTATCTGCTCAACCGTTTTTTAAATGAGTGTGCTAGCCTAAAATAAATATATCAAATCCGGTACATCGTAACCTCATTAACGCCATTAATGAAGTTTATGGCTCCATATTCGTGATCAGACTAAAAGCACGCTTGTGTGAGTAGAGTGTTTATGGTATGATATACATTGGCGCCATCATTGGCCCCACATTGTACTTCAGGTGATTCGTTTCTTATACATACACAGCCTTTTCTTGGTAAAAATTTCAGAAAGAAAATTTCGAATAGGTTTGTGTATGATTTGCTTTCAAATTCTTCCCGAGATATGCATCCAAAGCTTTCCATTTCTATGAGAAATTTTGAATAATTTTGTCCAACCATGTCAGGTTAGTGGGAATAGCTACCAGGATAGGTTAAGGAGTCTCGTCAATTTAGTCTCGCGAATTTAGAAAATTACAGGTTTAAAGTCAGTTGTGTCTTGTTCACTCTCTTCCAGACCACCCAGCTCTGTTAGCCCTATATTATTTGTATGTGTATGTATACCATTAAGCCATTTCCCTTTCAGGGTAGGCGTGACACTACCCGATTCGGGTAGTGTTTCTAGGTGGATAGTTTTAATGTAGTTATAAATAACTACAAGTTTGGGCTCACCACACCCATAATATGCCAACAGCACACAGTATTCTCGAATGGTCACCCATCCAAGTACAAACCGCGCCCAACGCTGCTTAACTTCAGTGATCTGACGAGAACTGGTTCTTTCAGCGTGGCATGGCCGTATTATTTGATTTTGAATATATTTCAAATTATATCCGAAGAGCGGCGCAGATATTGTAGATGCGTTGGTCGATGAGAGGTACGTGCGAGCGATATAACCGAACGAAACTAGCGTTCTATATACATTTTTAAGTGTTATTATGAATCATATTCAGTCTAAAATGCACGAAGTTACTCTTTTGCATTTTTGAATCTTTAATCATTAATAAATCTTTATTTATTCAAATAGAATATCCAGAGTTCTTCATAACAGACCTTTCCTCTAGGAACATATGTGCGTGCCCACAAGGATCAGCTCTGTGCTTAAATATGTATAATTCTATATCCTTACACTTCATAAGTGAGATACCCTTAATTCCCAACTTGGTTCGCGGGTCGTTTCGTGTTTAATGAGTGCAAAATTTGTCTTTAAACACGTGATGTTGGGAAGTTGGTGTGATGGTCGCTGAGGCTTGCCTTTGAAAATTTTGTTTGAGTGAATGCCGACATCATCCGAGCTAAGACAACCTGACGGAAACGGTCGACGTTTCCTTGATGTTTTAACCCTTAATCACTACTGTTGGGTCTCCGAGACCCGAGCGAATTTTTCGAGTTTGAATTTCGATAGGAAGCCGTGGGTTTCTGGGACCGAAGGGTAGGGCGAAATATATTGGTAAAACGGGTCAGGTGCAAATTCTGTCCACTAAATAACGATAGAACATTGCAAATGGCTTGCCCTAAGTGCAGGCCTCCGCGCAGCGAAGAGCACAGTTCGCTGCTATGTGCTTCTTGTGCTCCGTTACCTGCGGAACTCGAATAATAACACAGGCCCACAAAAAAAACGTTGCCTGTACTTTTGATCACATCAACTTTTTCTTACGTATTTACGTATTTTCGTCTTCGGTTCGGGCGCCTTCACTGCCCTCACCTACGACTCGTCCTAAAAACACTGCACTTGTCACAAAAAGGCCATCGCCTACCACTTGTAATGCAATATACTATTCTAGATCTGGCATTAAAAATCGAAAACAATAAAATTGTAACCAACTGGTATCGCAAACCAGTTTGGTCTGGTAGATTTTTAAACTTCGACTCTTGTCACCCAATCTATCAGAAAATGAGCATTATTTATGGTTTAGTCGATAGAGCTGTAAAACTGGCTGATGTTAGATTCCACAAAGAGAACTTAGATCTTGTGCAGAAAACAATGGGAAAAAATGGCTATCCATCTGATTTGTTAAAAACTAAAATCGCTGAAAAATAGAAACACATAATTAATTTACAAAAAACTATATCCACGCAACCTAAAGATAGCAATCTTAAAAAAATTGTTGTATTACCATAAATTCAAAACTTAGAAGAATTTTTTTCAGAATTTTCAAAAAAGGTAGTCTTCAATTAGTTTTTGCAATCAACAATAATTGGAGAAAAACCATACTTAGAAGTACTAAAGATAAAATTAAAAAAGATAACAAATGTAACTGCGTTTATAAACATATATGTAAGAATTGTAAAAAAAACATACAGTGGTCAAACCAGTAGACCGCTGCACACAAGGAATAGAGGACACGAAAGATCTATTGAAAACAACTAAACAAACACAGCCATAGCTAAACATGCTTATGACTTTGCACATAACTTTCACTTCGATTTAAATAACGTTGAAGTTTTTGAATTGGAGCCTAATCCTGATAAAAGTTTACTATTAGAAATGATACATATACAAAGAGATAAAAACTCTATTAACTTCAGATCAGACATTCAAGGTTTAAGTACCATATACAATAATTTAATTGCACAAATATACATGCCAAAAATTTGAATATCCCGGGCTTTCGACGTGTATATATATATATATATATATATATATATATATATTACGCGAAATTAGCTCCATTTTAACTTCATACAAATTCGCAGTCATTTCGCTATAATTTAACATACCACAAGGCTCTGCCGTTTTATTTTTTGAAAAATGTAGAATATATAATAATTTCCTCTAGGATTTATCTCCTGTAAGTAAGTTAGTGTTTTCAGCGATTTCCAGAGACATCGAAAGATTGGGCCCATTTGGGGCGACCTCGAAAACCCCCGAGGTAGTATTTTCAGTGCCTATAAACTCTTTCTTGGTTTTAGAAGTAAATTTTAATCTTGTTTAATTAAGTTTACAATGAGTTTTGGCTTTTTATGGTCTATTGTACTTTTCAAAGCCGTATTAAGGGTCGAAATGTCGTGAAAAAAATATTCAAACCATGGTTTCCGATGTATTTTGATCCGTAGAATTGAATTCTGAGGTCAAATTAATCGCATAATTCCTTTTTTTTTATTCCAAAAAACCATGAAAAAACCATAAAAAAATGAGTTATTTTTTGCATATATCTCAAAAAATGATGCGGAAGGCTATTTTTTAACTGCAGATTCGGATTCAGCGTCGAAAAATACGTGAGAAAAAGTTGGTCTGGTCAAAAGTACAGGCAACGTTTTTTTGTGGGTCTGTGTAATTATTCAATCCAAATTTTGTTTTATGCTGCAATAATTGATAATTTACTGCTTTATATGTATGCATTGCCAATAAAAACAGCTTTTTTATGAAAAGTTACTTTTGCTATGTATTTTGTCCCAAAACTTTAAAATTGACTATCTTGACCCCTTGCAGTTTTCTTATTTGTTGTTAAATCGATTTTTCACAAATCTTGCTTTTTTTATTGTTTATATTTTTATTAAAAATTTACAAAAAAGCTTTAGTGTACAGGAATTAATTCGCAAGAGAACAAGCTTTAAATCTGAAAAAAAATTGTAAAAATATTGATTTGTTCAAAAGATAGGCGCACGAGTGAATGAGAGACCCAGGAGTAGTGAATGAAGGTGAGAAAAGAAACAGTAGTGATTAAGGGCTAAGGCGCTTCAAACGGCTGTCAATTTCGCTACTGCCAAACTACGTCTAAACGTATGAATTGTTGAACGCAATATTTTAACCACATAATCTAAAGGTAATTATACCGGTTTGTTCACAAAGATTTTTCCTGAAAATGTTCTTGTTGTTGTTTTTTGTAATTGAAAATGGAGTGTATATTCTCGCTTGAAACTGGCGCGCGGTATACACTACAGTATTACACGGTAGTATACGGGTGGCGATGAGCGGCAAGCGGGGGACTCGCCTGTGTTCCCAAGTCCACGTCCAGGGACGTCCACGTCGAGGGAAAAACTTATAAAAAATTATGTCCAGCAGTCTTAGCGAAATAAAACAAAAATGTTAATTGTTCTAAACTAATCAGTGAAGAAAATGTATATCTTCTTCAAATTAGATGACATCGAACATCAATTCCTAATTGTTTATAGCAATCTAAGCATTTTTCAATATAGAAATTTCGGATTTCCAGCAGAATCAACTACAACCATCTCAGAGATAGTCTATTGCTATAACGATTCGCAGTTAAACAGTAATTGTACATTATTTAAACAAATTTAATATTCAAAATCATTGCTTGGCTCTTTTTCAATAAATTATTTTCATTTCTTTTAGCAGAAACTACTATAAATATTTCCCCAATGGCTTTTTGCTATGATTTGCGGCAATTTTTTAGTAGATAAGCTTCGTTTTCTCAGCCAAATCAAGAACTAGTATGCTGCCAATGTGTCTTGCAGTTTTACTTCAAACGAATCAGCTACAAGCATCTCAGAAATTGTCTGCTGTTATGACAAGTAACAGTTAAACAGTAATCGTACACTATCCAAAAAAATTTAATAAGCAAAATTATTTCTTGGTCTTTCTTCAGTTGATAAGCTCCGTTTTTTGGCAGCAGAGTCAACTGCTGGTATCTTCATCATGTCTTTTGCAATTATACCAGTATCAGTAAGCCCAGTATCATACTGGGTATATAGAAAAAAAATAAATGTACAAATAATACTGTTGAGTCGCAACAACTAAATTTATTTTTGTTTTATATACTTTCTTTTAATTTTATATCCTTTTTAAAATTCTTCTCTTCTCGAATTTTGGCACTTTTCGACAATTTCTACTGTTCCTTGTACACCTTTGTCAATTTATTACTTCTCGTCTCTCTATTCATTAACAGATGCAAGAATGGCCTTGCAAGGGCAATTTAGCTATATCTTTTAAAATCTTCGAAATTCCCATAATAAAATTGTACAGCCCTTTTACTTTGCCAACAAATTTAATCTTAGGAAATTTATGATGTACTTGCAGCTGTTGAGTGAAAACCTAAATTTTGGAAAGACCCAATACAAGGGCCTCACCCTCATCTCCCACTACTCGATTTCCATGATTTCCATTTCACGCCTACGCCTCCCACCTCGCACTTCCTCGACCAATCACGACCTTCGACGTCATCAGTTCTCACAATATGCCAAGTTTTCCAATTTTCGCACCCTTCCCTTTACTTTGTCATCGACCGTCACTCATTAATATTTTCGTCGTTGTACTGAACTCATCTCCTCTCAGAAACTTCACTTATATTTCACTTCGTAGAAACTTTACAAATTTATACAGTCCATTTTACATTTTACTTGTATGTGTACATCTTTATTTATATTACTTAAAATATATGTATTAAACATACAAGGTGTTGTGCGTGTTTTTATTGATTAAAAATACCGCGAGTGATTTCAATTCGCACCAAATTAAAAATGATCAAAAAACAAATACAGTCATTTATTAAATTCATTTAAAAAATACAAATATACTCAAATTGCAAAGTACATATAACTGCAAAAGACATTGTCAACATAATATTAATTGGCTCTGCTGAGAAAAACGAAGTTTATCTATTGAAAAATTTCTAAAGAAAAACTTTGCTTATTAAATTTGTTTAAACAATGTGCAATATTGCGTTAATTACTAATACCTCAGGGACTGTATTTAAAATACAGAACAGCTCAAGGGGCAGAGATGCATCGTGAAGAGGAAAAACGGACTAAGTGGTATAATTAGTTTAAAAAAAAAGTGGAAACAATTGATTCGCCTGCAAAATGGTGACAAAAGCAGACAAAATGGTCACTTTTGGCCCATTTGGAGACATTTACCAGGAATCGCAAACTGACAACCTAGAGTTATATATTGTTCTTTTAGCTTTATTTGATACATTTGTACTTATTTGTATTTCTCGTTTCCCTTTTCAAACACATTAATTTTTATTCAGTTTAACATAACGCCCTCCGCAGGCCATCCCTCGATTTTGCCGTAAATTATTCATCGTCTGCAAATTAATCGGTCAGCTGTCCATCCACCCTTATACTTGCTTTACTATCTCCACATATTGATTTTACTGTCATTATGTGCTTACTGCTGATACTCTACTCTCTGAAAACTTCCCAGAGTTTTGTTCTATGGACCTTATGGAAAGCTTTTTCGCGATTAACAAAAGCACAGGATGACTTTCTGGTCCATTTTACAGAAAAAAAATTCATTGTACCCGTATGTAAGGAATCAAATATTTTCCCTTCATAGGAAATGAGTAATCATTTGAATTTTTGTTGGAAGATGAGGTTCATACCTAGTAAATACAACAAGAAAACGTGGTGACAATTATAAGAAAAGTAGTGTGGCTGATCACGGTGCACTCTATGATAATAATTATTAACCGAAGATAGTTTGTTATTGAAACTAGGTTTCGTTTAGGAATATGGCCTAAAAAATCGGTACCCTCGACTTTGAAAACTAGTAGCTCCGCAGGGAAAATTTTAAGCAGATTCGAATGCAGATTACACGAATCTGTAGGAGTTTCGGAATAATATTATCTTTTATTAATTGCTGTAAATAATTTGGGTTAAGAGCTGTTTAATGAAAAAAGAATAAAAATGCTATAGTTAGGCCTGCTGCTCAGAAATATATACTTTCACATGGTTTCAGAGTTAAGGATACGGTGGAAAACATTTCAAGAAATTCTGGTATGTTCTACAATATTTTCGCAATGCAGTAGAGATTTTGAACTTTTAAAGTGTTTAAAAATCTCGTTTTTGAAAGCATTTTTGTTTAGTAATGGAATGCAGCTATCGTACTGCTTTATGGCTCAAAATGTAGGATAATGTACACTTATTGTTATGTTATTCATGAGAACTTCATAAATAGCTATTTGTGATACAAGTGCGCAAAATAGGCGATTGCCAACGAGTGTAAATTTGTCAGCATGAGCCGGAGGCTCGAAGTACGAGTCGGAGGTTAGCGCACGAGCGAAGCGAGTGCGAAAACGAGGACGAGTGCGAAGAGCTGAAGGCGAATGCTGAAATCACACGAGTCAGCAATTGCCTGTGCGCACGTGTATCACACGCTATTTTTTGCAACAACCTTCCGAGAAAGTTGTACTAAGAGAAAGACAAAGGAAGAATATTTAAAGTTGCGGGGGAGGGGTAAGCGGTGAAACCCTCAGCGGAACGAAAACAAATTCTAAAAATACGAAATTTTAATTAAATTAAATCGAAATATATGAAAATAACTAATATACTATCTGGTGGAGTACACTCTTCACCAGTTTGATTCGAATCTTTATTTAAGTCCATCTTCTTTTGACAATGAGAAGGAAAATTTCACTTGCACTCTAAACACGTCGACTTTAACCTCGCACCTGTCATCGGCTGTTCGCTTGGACACTGAGCGCTGCTGTTGCTACGTTGCCCCCGAATTGTCGCGATGCGGAAAGTTGCTCATCTGCAAAGTGCGCATGCGCGTACATTCCGCTGATGTGGAAAGTATATAAGAATCGAACTGCGCATGCGCCAATATCATTCCCGCATTGTTATCCGGAATGAGTCACTTTGCATATAATTTAGCTGCATGGAACGGAGTACTTTCGAGGTGGGTGTTGCAAAAAATAATTTCCAGGAGAAATGTCACTTAGAATAATCTTGAGTGTAATGAGATAAGAGGTGCGGGCCAAAGTATTAGAAAAAAATGTCCATTCTATTTCCATCATTGTCCACATCTGGTGGACATCTTTCTGCTGCTAGTAAATCGAATAGACTCTGTTTTTGTAAATTTTTTCTAATACTTCACTTATTACTGCATTCTGAGAATTTTGTAGAACGTACCAGAATTTTTTTAAAAGTTTTCCACCCTATTCTTAACTCTGGGATCATGTGAAAGTACATTTTCCCTCGTATTACATTTAACAATTCTCAACGGAAATTCTTCACAACAATTAATAAAACATGATTTTATTAGCCCGGCAATTAGATCAATTACTCTAATCTTAATAATAAAGGCCTAATATTTTAATACCTTTTTTACAAAGACTCTGAAGTTTAAACAGTTTCTAAGGGTTACAATTTAAGAATGAAATCTAGATTAGACTTTACCCATATTCTTGAACCTGGTCGTATAGAATGCTGTATTGAACATGTTATCGACACTGTCTGGTTAATGCGGACATTGCAATGTGTGACAGGTTTGTTCTTATTTTCGCAGGAATTATACAATGTTACATAAAATATACATAGAGAATGGTTGCAAACTCGACCAATGGAGTGTACACTGATTTCAAGTGACTTTAGTAAATGTATACACCTGACTTGCCCAGCAGTGGGACTCCGATACCGTGTCGAAAGTCGAAAATCGAACGGGCCTCTTTTTCTAACGTGTGGAGATAGAAAGAGAGATTCGTTCGATTTTCGACTTCGAAACAGCATCGGCGTCCCACTGCAGTTGGTAACCCCTCGATACGTAATGTCATAATATTATAAATTCATAATTCTATAGTTTTAATATTTTTTCGTTCACTTAGCACTTCGTCTTTTTATGCATCATATCACTTTTTTTTTAGAAATTCGATACTTACAGCTATATATACATACAGCTATACGGCTTACTGTACATGCTAAAATTGTAAGTGGTTAACCCTTCGAAAAAAATTTCACCTAAACTAATTAAAATTTTTTTTATTTTTACTCATTAGAACGCCACTGATTGGAGTAAATTATTAAGATATTCCAAAACTGGGAAAAATGTAACTTTAGGAGAGTTTCAAAATTTTCTCATTATGGAACAGCAAGATGCCCTGGGAAATAATGCAAGCGACACATCGCTTTTCATTCGAGAATATTTACAAGATACTCAAAGAGATGTAGAGAATCCTTACTTTACTTTTGATGAATTCATTACGTTTCTGTTCTCAAAACAAAATGATATCTGGAATAGCAACTATGATAAAGTTTCTCAAGATATGACTAGGCCTATGTCGCATTATTGGATCGCTTCTTCACATAATACGTGAGTCTCGTTTAGCCTTATAGCCTTCTTATAGCTTTCACGAAAAGTTTGGTAAAATTCGGACAAAATGTCTTTTCGGTAACTTTTAATATTTATTTCGACAACCTCTATTATCTGGATTGTAACGATTACCAAAGTGAAATCGGACATGCATCAACGCGCTTCGATTTCGGTAATCGTTACAATACAGATTATAGAGGTTCTTGAAGTAAATATTAAAACTTCCCGAAAACCATTCTAGACGACTTTTACGAAACTTTTTTAACGGTTACTGAATACATTTTCTCCGTGTATAATTACGTATGTTCCGATACACAACCTTTGCTTTTGAACACGCCGATTTTCTGTTTTTTACTTCCAGCATGATTTCATCCTTCTGAATCCATAACAACAATCGTTAAAAAAAACGTATTTGCGACGAACTTGACACTGACCGCTTTCAAATTTTTGTTTCTTGACACTACTGCAAACGAGACCCAATAACATATAATTTTACCTCTTTCCTAAGACATACAATTATGGTGGATCCAAAAAACGATGTGTCATGCTGTAGTAGAAATCTTGATTAAGATTAATTCACAACTTATACTATTTTCGCGTTTATATGTGCCGTATACTCTATTATTTTGATTAATGCAATTTATTTTATTAAACCATTTAGGTATTTGATGGGCGATCAAATCAGTAGTATAAGCAGTTGTCAAGCGTATGTCAGAGCATTAAAAGCTGGTTGTCGATGTATAGAATTGGATTGTTGGGACGGACCTGATGGAATGCCTTTCATATTCCATGGACATACATTAACGTCAAAAATAAAATTTATGGACGTTATTAAAACAATTAAAGAGTATGCATTTGCAACGTCAGAGTAAGTTATATTTGATATATATATATATATATATATTTAATCTTTGTGGGCGTCTGCTTAATAAGTTTGTCGGTATGGATTTACGTATAGGGTCATATAGTCGCGTAAATACCCGACACTTAAAGCCCAAGACGAATCGGTTAGGTAAAAAAACAAACGGCCATGGCTTTTTCTTAAATTTGGAACTTCGTAAATCAACTTTTCGAGAAAAACGCATCTAAAGTTGGTGAGTGCCATAATCGCACGTTTTGCACTTTTTCTTACGACATGAAATCAGCCCACTGAAGGTTGCTTCAGAGACATGAGTATAGTGCTAATGGATCCAGTGTAGGTTCTAGTATCATACCACACACGAACCCGAAAATAATGATTTTTCACCTTGACTTAGAAAAATGCGAATATATCTTAAACTCAAATCGGTCATAAGGGCTCATTTCATGGCGACACTCACATTTGGTGATCCTAAACAGTAAATGTTATTTTATCAGCTTGATTGAGTTTTATTCAATGCATCACCAGTGCTTATTGCCTACGCTTATGTACGGCTGTTGGACACAAACTGATCTCTTGAAGCAGCGATGCTCAAATAATAATGTACCTCTTGTGGGGCAGGTGTCATCACGAGCGTGCATGATACGATGCATCAGACATGCACGAAGTGCATGCACGTAAAGTATATTTTTTGCTTGAATGTATAGGATAAATAATAATTAGTAACGTGGATAAATAACGTGAAAGTCATTTGCTGAAGAAATGCGGATGGAAATTCAATAGAAATTATTTGGATGAGACTATTATAAAGCGAGTCAAAAAAGATTAATTCCATGTATTGTGCCTGTTTTTTGAGTTGTTGTTAAAGTGCCTTTATTTTTATAATAACAATATAGAATCTTCTTCCTCGTAATATCGCGAAATTTATTAAAACTCTGCGTGAAATAAGCCTGAGTTGAAGGAAACATATCAGTTTTGTAAAAAGATATTGTAAAAAAAGTTCAAATTGCGATGTTTCCTAACTAATATTTTTGAAAGTTCTTTGGCTCATTTTAAAGATAAGTCTCCATAGTAATTTTTCAAGTTGTTAAGATATTTTTAGAAAATTTCAAAAATCATTATTTTTATATTTTAATGAATTTGAGTAATAATTATGAAATATTATTGTTTTCAATTTTTAAAAATCCTCTGGTGAGTACAATCAATTTTGCGACTTTTTTGCACCAAGTTTGACCCTAGAGAAGAATCTAAGGAAAAAATTATAAAAGTATCTTAATAATTTAGCAAAATACATTGGAGACTTACCTTCAAAATGAGCCCAAGAACTTAAAAAAATGTTGATTATTTTTAGAGTTATTCCAATTTTTCGAAAACATCGAATCTTCACGTTTTTTGCAATAGCTTTTTATAAAATCCACATTTTTCTTTAACTGGCGCTTATTAGAGGCATAACTTTATTACGTTTCCCGGGATTACGAGGAAAAATTGTTATGCTAGAATCATAAAAATTCAGGCACTTTACCTACAGCTCAAAAAATAGACGGGTAGATAATTTACGCCGGTACTGTATTTCTAATGTTTATTTATGAACAATCTTATATTTAATATGTGGACGTCTATATGAAAAGGGCCCTTTTCATGCCCCTACAGCTATGTGATATGTAATATAAATGTTAAATCCTTTTTATAATTAACGGACCCCGTAGTAAATACATTGAAAATGGCTCTACGTGAAATTGACTCAAATTTTGCCATTTGGCACAGCTTTTCATCCTGAACAAAATATATTCTGGCCAAAACTTAAAACTATGCGCCATTTTGACGCTACAGAGCGTCAAAACTTGATAGTAAACAGTTTAGGTATCACACCACGCATAAGGAAAATATAAATACTGCATGTGACTACGTATATGTACATGAGTGTGCAAAAGTGAGAGGGTGGGGGGTGCAAGCCTGAGTGATTGAGCGACTGAGTAACAGAGAGAAAGAGAGAGCAAATGACTGAGTCATGTAAATAGTGAAAATGATAAAATGAGTGAGTTAGTAAGTCACTGAGTGAGGGATTGATTGAGGGAGTGATTTAGTAAGTGAATATTGATTGATTCATTTATTGAGTGATTGCATGAGGTAGTAGGTTATTGAGTAATTCAGTGAATGAGTGAGTGTGTAGGTGGGTGGGTGGGTGTTAGAGTGAGTGAGTGAGTGAGTGAGTGAGTGAGTGAGTGAGTGAGTGAG
>CAKNYM010049477.1:38106-102958 GCA_932195095.1 Andricus curvator
TGAGCGAGTGAGCGAGTGAGCGAGTGAGCGAGTGAGCGAGTGAGCGATTGGGTGTAAGTTTTTAATTGGGAGTAAGTGAGTGATTGCAAGATTTAATGATTGAGTAAATGAGTGAATGAGTGATGAGATGAGTGAGTGACGGAGTGAGTCAATGAGCGAGTGATTAGGTGATTGAAAGAGTGGCATATTTTACTAGCCCAAGTCCTGGGCCTTACTACCCATTTCTTCAATGATCTGCTGATTTGAACACTAAATGCAGATTATGTACTAATAATAGTTCCACATTAGATAATGCTCTGTCTGCCTCTCTCAGTCACTCACTCACTCAATCATCCATACACTACATGTCTCACTCATTCACTCACCCACCCACCAAAAAAACATACTCAACCACTTACTCATTCGATCACTCACTCATTAACTAGATCACTCACTCACTCGATCACGCACATACTCACTCGATCACGCACGCACTCACTCACTCGATCACTTCATTATTTTCACTTTTTACATGACTCACTTAGTCATTTGCTATCTCATCTCTGTTACTCAGTCACTCAATCACTCAGTCACTCAGGCTTGTACCCCCCCCCCCTCACACTTTTCCACACTCATGTACATACACGTAGTCATATGCATAATGGATATCTCCCTTATGCGTGGTGTGTGTACTCAAACTGTTGACTATCAACTTTTGACGCACTGTATCGTCAAAACGGCGCATATGATTAAGTTTTGGCCTTAATATATTTTGTTTAGTATGAACAGATTTTCCAAATCAGAAATTTAAGCCAATTTCACGGAGAGCCATTTTTAATGTATTTAGTACGGGGTCCTTTAAATAAGAACAACAAATTATTGATCGTTCTTTTGCGGAAAACATCCTGTATTCGCAAAGGAGAATGAACCTTGCTATAACCTTGACTATGATTTTCGAGACCCATATTTTCCGAAATTTTCGCGCTTTTCTTATTATGTGTTATTTATTCTATTATTTGACGTGTTATGTGAGAATACATTTCTTTAATGACGGCTACCTTATTTTTATTTCAACAAACTGCAGCTAAACGTTATATTTCAAATGAAAACAAATACTTTCGTGGGATAACGTATTTAACAAGTTAGCCTATTGTAACAGAATTATGCACAAATTTGATAATAGATAAGATTTTCCTATTTATGCTTCCACTTTTTACAATTTTACTGTTCATTACTTTAATTTATGTTTAGTATTTATTTTATTTTAGTCATTCAATTTCTAACCTTACTCTGTTATGAGGATTCACCGAAGCAGTTGTTATATTAATATATATATTATGGTCTCCAGACGCGCTGTTATAAGAAAATTTTCTTCAAGTATGGAAAAAGAAAACATTTATTCAATAATTACAAAATATGATGGATCCACGGTAACAGATCAGAAAAGAGTAATTAATCGTCAAAAAGCCTTCGGCACACGGAACCCGGCTGGGACGGACGATAACTGACTTCAGCCGTTTGGGCGTTCGGTAGGCCCTAGGACGAATGGGGTCCCGTTCGGAAGCTTTCCTTGAATTAACGGTCGGTGGATGAGGTCGACGGTTTATTTGGGCCAGAGCCTGCTGCTTACGAGGGGATCGCCGGGGTGATGGGTAAGTCCTCCACTTCCTGGTATCCTTGTCAGAGAGGGGTAGACTCACCCCGAGTTCGTGTACCTGCTTCCTTATAGACTCCGCACTCGTTGAAGGAAGGCTGGCGATTTCTCTCACCAGCTTGGGTGGGGACAGTTTGATGGGCTTGGGGGGGGGGGGCGAAAGCTCGATGGCAGAGGAATGGCAGACTCCAGAGAATATCTGGAGTCCCCGCAGATGGGTTCCGCAATTCGGAAGGAAGCGGAGACGTCTCCTCAGGCGGAAGATCGACGCCAATTTCCGCAACACTTTCTCGAGAGGAATGAGCTCCTTGTTCTCCAAGGTGGAGACGCGTACCGGCAAAGAATAACTCCCCAGGTCTGGTAGGGCCTGACCAAGCTGTTGGGGGAGGTTGAGCTCCTCGATAACCTCTTCCTGAGGGATGGATTAGTCGGTGGTTTCGGGCGCGATTCCTCTTCTTCCGTTTGGGAGGCAGGGGAAGATAGGCTCCCGGGTTTGCCTGCTGTCAGCAAGGGCTCAGCGATATCATTCTGTCCAGCGTTTGTGTTGGTTCGGCCGATTCACTAGGGGCTGGTCCATCTAAAGTCAAAAAGACATTCCATGGTGGTCACATTTTCCGTCATTATGGCTGGAAAGGGAGGAAAAATCCCTGATCTGAGGTCAGAGGACCGAGAAGTAAGAGGAAAATCCCAGATCCTCTTGAAAGAAAACCGAGAAGTAAGAGAAAAATCCCTGGTCCTTCTGACAGAGGACCGAGAGATAAAAGAAGAAATCCCTGATCCTCTTCAGAGAGGTCCGAGAGCTGAGAATAAAAACAAGAGAGAAAACTTCTAGAAGGTTGGAGAGCAGAAACATTATAAGATTAAATTTCAATAAGAACACTTACTGGTATGGAGTACCTCTATCGGCGGAAAAAAAGCTTGCCCAGTTGGCTATCGGCGTCTTCAGTCTTCTGAGGCTTCGTTCCCCCCAACTCGAAGTTGATTCTATTTTTTGTTTCACCTTGATACACCGGGGTTAGGGTTTTGTAATGATTAAGTCGAGGTTAGGTTTCATGCTTCACCATCAACAGCAATTCATTCCTCTACACAGAAGGTAGCTCGCGAACACTGGTTGAGCGCAAAGCTCTCGTTGACTTATAAAAAAAAACCGAAATTATGGACTAAAGTCGGGGTGTCACCTTTACCGGGTGGTGTCTGGATCGGTCTGACTAAGAGCTTGCCGCGAGTGAATGCCTCAACCGTCTCAGAGCAGCGCTGCCTGTTTTAGTATGGTTTGGGAGCTGTTGTTTTAAGGAGTGTAACAGAAAATTATTTCAAAGAAATTTAATTGTTTAACAATCCTGGGTACTGTTACCTTCAAAATAACAAATCACAACCCTACTTTCTAAAAATTTTAAGTTAGATAGTTTTAATTCAGACTCGACGTCTTACTTACTCTTTAAAAATACTTAATCCTATCGAACTTAAAATTCGAACAAAATTTTATGGTAACTTCTTTAAATATGCCATGTAAATTATACTTAACTTGTGGAGTTTTTTGATATAAAAGAAAAACTTCGATCTTTTTTTACTTCAAGGAGACACGGGTGGTGGTAATAAAATCGGAAACTATTTACATTAACTTACTTACTAAATGATCACCGAGGTGATTTAATTATCCTTTACTCGTCAATCCTTTTCATTTAAAGGAGAAACGGGCGCTGGTAGTAAAATTACATAACTATTTACTTCAACTTACTGTTAATAACTTGTTTGATGTTGTTATTCTTGTTTTGAGTGACCTTCAGGTATCTTTGGTAATAAAATTTTTTCCGCCCAATGCTCATTCTCCTTGAAGGTTTCTCTCTGTTTTTGAGTTTCTGGCGCTATCCTTTTCGTCGGTGTGTTAAGCAGGCTCGGACCTTTTTCCTGCCAGTTCAGCGTCAACCAAGGTGCAGGCTAGTGTAGCCATACATATTGTTTAAACAATTTAACGTCAGTGTTTCTTTCGCTTCCGGTTCTTTATTAAGTGATTTTCCCGACTCGATGAACTTCTGGTGTTGTGGGAAGTGACGAGTCGGATGACGTATTACTTCCGGTGGCGTTGGGATCGACCGTTCGGTGAACGATTGTAGTCTTAGCTTCCGGAGGCTACATCTCTGCTAATTTTCCAAAACGACCAAAACATTTTTTTGGATGCAAAGGCAGTGCCTTGTTGGATGGGCTCGGGACTCATATGGGAGTGCCTTGTTGGATGGGCTCGGGGACTCATATCTCGGATTATATTTATAAGGTATCCAGTAGTTTTAATAATAACGGTGATAAATTATCTTGCATTCTGTAAGATCGACTTCAACCTGACCAGACGCTTACGTATTATTTGCCACATTACGAACGCCTTGAGACAGCCTCTCAGGCATGACAAACTCACTTACTAACTGTGTGACTGTTTGCAAGATTGCAAACGTCTCGAGACAGGCTCTAAGGCATGACAACCATACTGCTGATGGATTGTTGGCAACATTGCGAACGCCTCGAGACAGGCTCGCAGACTTGACAAACTCACTTACTGACTGTGTGACTGTTTTCAACATTGCAAACGTCTTGAGATAGGCTCTAAGGCATGACAACCATACAGTTTAAGGATTGTTTGAAACATTGCGAACACCTCGAGACAGGCTCTCGGGCATGACAAACTCACTTACTGACCGTGTGATTGGTCTCAACATTGCAAATGTCTCGAGACAAGTTCTCATGCATGACAACCATACTGCTTATGGATTGTTTGCAACATTGCGAACGATTCGACACAGGCTCTCAGGCATGACAAACTTACTCACTGACCATGTGATTGTTCTCATCATTGCAAACGTCTCGAGACAGGGTCTCAGACGTGACAAACATACTGCTGATGCATTGTTTGCAACATTGCGAACGCCTCGAGACAGGCTCTCGGGCATGACAAGCTCACTTACTGACTGTGTGACTGTTTGCAACATTGCAAACGTCTAGAGATAGGCTCTAAGGCATGACAACCATACTGCTGATGGATTGTTTGCAACATTGCAAACGCTTCGAGACATGCTCTCAGGCAAGACAAACTCACATACTGACTGTGTGAATTGTTTGCAACATTGCAAACACCTCGAGTTAGGCTCTCAGGCATGACAGATATATTGAATGTCAATTGTTTGCAGCATTGCAAGAGCTATGAAACAGGTTCTCAGGCATTGTTTTGTTATTCAATTTTGCGTAAGTCTTCATTAGAGGTCAACAAGCTAACTTTGGCTTTGTTTTCTCAGGTCTCCGTATTGCATGGGAGGTTCCATACTCTCTTTCTTGTCTATTTTTTGTTGTTGTTCCATGTCCGCAAAATGAAATCCCTGATTGAGGTTCTATTTTGTCATTAAGATTGGTTGCAGGTCTACAAACATTATACAGTTTATGAAGATTCATAGACATATCTCATCATGAGAGTTATGGACCTTTTGAAGAGCCAATTGTCGTTGATGACTTCGATCACAAATATAAAGTACACTGTGTTTGCAGCTGAGAAACAAAGAATCACTTCTGGATTGCTCCGCAGCCCGATTCAATAATTGAACTATATTTCACTGACAATCAGTTCGACTCTACTCAAGCTGTTTACGTCGAAACTCTCAGTCGTCTCTACGACGAACAAGGTCGTATCGACCGTCCAGTGGCATTCTCAGCCCCAGAGCCTCTAGCTCCTCTGGCGACAGTCACTCGCTCCCAGAACAATTTGCCCATGATAAACCTGTCCACATTCAAGGTGTAGCCAAAAACGGTTTAGATACGATGCCGACAACAAAAGCCAATTACTCAACAACCTGGTTACTTCTCTTAATTCGGTACGGCAACAAGCGGCTCCTTACTCCAAGACCATCTACAAACCATAACGGCCACCAATGCCTAGAAGGGAGAGAGTATTGGAGTGCTTACAGACTCTTTTAGACACTCTTTCACGGGGGAAAGGATGTTTGAGTCCCGTCATTAAAGTTACCGAAACGTTGCATACGTAATTAAGTGAATCCAGGGGCACGACCACCGCCTTAAATTGGAACGCCCAGCCGGGCTCGAAAATTAAGTCTTATGATTGATGATCTTAAGGTTATGATTCGACTACGTCTATGCTTTAGTTGTCTCCAGATGGGGCGTTGCAGTCGTAACTGTCCTTCAAATGCCCGTTGTCTTCTATGCTATAAACAGCATTATAGCACACTTTATGAAGACATGACTCGTGAAAGGCCTTTAAAGACTCGGACCCTCCAACCACTAAGAAAGTTCATTTGTATTCGGAATCTTATTCTTCGGCTCACTTCTCCTGGATAGAATTCGTCAAGGATCACGACAGGCTCCCAACGCTCTTCGAACTTTTTTGGATGATTTGTGATTGGTCCAGTCCGATTATGTGCACCTTGAGATGAATCCGACTATCCTAGAATCGTGATGACCTTAAGTGTTCACAAAAAGGATATCTTTGATAGCATTCTCAAACGATTCTAGGAACAAGAGGAAGTAAATATTTCCCCGTTGATTTTTCTCAAGGATCAGGAATGTGAGCGTACGGACATCGACGCGACAACACGAGCAGATACTCGATTCCGTATGTCAACGATTTGAGAAGGACACCTTCCTGAACGAGGAAGATACGCGTTTTATGTATGATTATGAAAGGTTGGGACACATGCGTCTCATTTCTCCTACAAAAACACTTACCAGTTTCAGGCCCACTTACTGCATCCCACATCATGCCCTTTGGCGAAATTCAGATGGTCGTCCCTTACTTCGCATGGTCTTCAATGCATCGCAACAGACTTCTTCAGGTCTACGCTTGAATAATAATTTGTTTGTACACAGGTCCAAAACTGCAAAATGACCTTGCTGCCGTCTTGATGAGATGGGGATTCCCTCAAATTGTTTTCTGTACTGATGTTGAATTTATGTATCGCCAGATCAGAGTTGACTAAAGTGATGTCGATCTTCAACGTATCGTTTGGAGGAAACCAGGAGCAAACGAAGATAGTGACTATCAACTTCGGACTCTAATCTACGGAATGTCATCTGAAGAAGTAGAGTTCCAACTACTTCCTTCTCTTAAATATAATTCCTGAGTGCGATAGACTGTGTCAAAATTGGCTACAGTTCGAGACTGATGGCCCAGTTAATGCTTTGGGAGTCGCCTGGGATCCTGTATCTGCCGAATTCCGATTCAAAGCACCAGTAATCGACACTTAACATCCGATCACGAAGAAGAAGATTCTGGCTGCTATTTCCTGACTCTTTGATCCAGTTGGCTGGTTGAGTCTAATCACTGTCGTCGCGAAGATCCTGATGCAGGATCTTTGGAAACCTCAAGTTGTTTGAGATACTCCACTTCCTAATAATTTACTCCAAAGATGCAAAATATTTTAGATAAATGGACTGTGCCGAAACGTAATCTTTAAATTGGAGACGTCGTGTTGATAGTCAACTCTTGTCCCCTTCGACGTGAGACATGGCCTTTCGGACGGATAAACAATGTTACTCCCGAACAGGAGGGACTTGTGTAATCTGCCACTATCAAAACTTCTTTTGGGACCTTCAATCACCTCATCTTCAAATTATGTTGCTTACCAGTCATGCGCTGATTCCATGCGGTCAATTATGTTCGATGGCGGGCGGAACTGAATTTTTTTACTTTCATGCATTTAAATTGATTTTGTGCTTCATGGCGGGCGGTACTGAACTCTTGACCCTCATACGTATAATTTGTTTCGTTCAGCGAACCAGGCGGGCGGGATGTTAATAATTTGTTTGATATTGTTATTCTTGTTTTGAGTGACCTTTAGGTTTCATTGGTAATCAAATGGTTCCCGCCCAATGCTCATTCTCTTTGAAGGTTTCTCTCTGTTTTTGAGTTTCAGGCGCTATCTTTTTCGTCGGAGTGGGGACTCAGGTAGTAGCGTGAAGCTTCTTTGTTGAGCAAGCTCAGATCTTTTTCCTGTCAGTTCAGCGTCAACCAAGGTGCAGTCTAGTGTAGCTATTCAGATTGTTTAAACAATTTAAACTCAGGTGTGCTTTTCTAGATAATTCAGGTCTTGGAGTTCTTCAATTTAAAGTCAGTGTTTCATCCGCTTTCAGTTCTTTGTTAAGTGATTTTTCGGAGTCGGTCAACTTCTGGTGTTGTGAGAAGTGACGAGTCGGATGACTTATTACGTCGGGATCGATCGTTCACCGAACGGTCGTAGCTTCTGGAAGCTACATCTCTGCTAATTGTCCATTGTGTCCAAAACATTTTTTTTTATACAAAGGGAGTGCATTATTGGATGGGCTCGGAGACTCATATGAGAGTGCCTTGTTGGATGGGCTCGGGGACTTATATGGGAGTGCCTTTTTGGATGGGCTCGGGGACTCATATCTCGGATAACATTAATAAGGTATTTAGTAGTTTTAATAATAACGGTGATAAATTATCTTGCATTCTCTTAGATCGACTTTAACCTGACCAGACGTGATTCCTTCGCTTCCCCACGCCAGTTCGTCATTAGTTCAGCAACACTTACATACTAAATTATTACTGACGCGATTCCACTATCATTTACTCGTTAATCCTGTTTACCTAAAGGAGAAACGTGTACTGGTAGTAAAATCGGAAAACTAATTACAAGAGATATGCAAGACCCAGAACCGGACCGATATTTTCAGGTTCGGATCCAGCAGTTTGCCTAGCAGACTCGATCCGAAAATTTCTGTCCGAATCTCTCAAATAACCGATCCGGTATTTTTCGTATCGGGTCTCTAGTTGGTTCACCCGAAATAATTTGTTTGGATCTGTGCGTGATATAACCGATCTGGTATTTTTCGGTTCGGATCTCTAGCAGACGCGAACTGAAAAATACCGGATCGGGGCGGATCTGCAGTCACTATTGATAACACTGCCTGAAGGTGGCGAAATTGAAAATTTCGGAGATATGTGGAGGCATGTGGTGAAGCATTTCCAGCTGCGTAGTAGACTTGCAATTTGTGGGTGCGCATTAGATTCATGTCGCACTTCCGGATGCGCAGGAGACTTATGTGGAATTTTTGGTTTGCAATAAAGTTATTTTACACTTCCGGCTGCGCTGTAAACTTATATGGCATACTTAGTTACGCACTAGTTATATCGCACTTCCGGCTGCGCAGTAGACTTTTGGGGCATACGTGGTTGCGCACTTGAGTAATATCGCACATCCAACTGCGCAGTAGGCTTATGGGTTATTAGTGGTTGCGCACTCTAGCTATATCGCACTTCCGTTCTTGTGGCCATTTAGAAAAGATAACATTTCGTTTTGCCCAGGCGATATTATGGTTCTTGGAAAGGATTGGCAATCTTTGCGTGATCGCTTCATAGCCGTAATTGATGGTTCAGTAAAAGATGCGTTAGCGATAAATGAAAAGAAGTGTCAATTTTTAAAAACGTACGTATTTCATTTAGGGTTTGAGGTTTTTGAAAAAGGGATCCAACTATGTAAAAATAAATTCAAAGCTATTACTCAATTTTCAGTACCTTATAACACTAAAGCAGCTCGACAATTCTTAGGTCTAGTTGAATATTTCCAAAGTCTTATTTATCAATTTTCCGAAATTGTTGCACCCTTGTACGATTAAAAAAAAAGATCACGCTTTCAAATCGTCTGCGAACAAAGAAAAGAAATTTCGTAGCGCAATTTTATTGTTATCAAAATAACCTATTGTTCGACCTTTTCGATCTGAGCAACTAGTGAATTAAATACAGACGTTAGCCCACCTACAAGTGATCAACTTTGGGAAATTACTTTCTGATTATTCTGTTGAATTTTTAAATTCAACACTCATTTGTTGAGAAAGTAGAAATAAGATTTTGATTTGATTATGTGTCGTTTTTCGCGTCCTTGTTTTAGAGGCTGGCATTTTTTGTTTTTCTGCAAGCTACACGAAGATAATTGCATTTATTTGTACTTTTATACTTTTTTTAAATATTAGCGAAAGCAACTGACACTTAGACGGCTAGACCAAGAAAATAGAAAAAATGCAAGTCATATACTTTATGTGTACGTAATTAAAAAAAGGGTTGAAAACCACCGAAGGGTCCTACTGTGTGCAACTGCCATCTGAAAATGATACCGGCTCCTAGTAGAACCGCTGTAAATGACACATATGGCCACGTCTCACGACCGTGCGATGGGTGGTCACAGGGCACGATGAAATCACAACGACAGGCCGGCGAAACCCTCGTGTGTCTTGAGGACACGAAGCGACCCAAGGATAACGGATTTCTGCATCCATCTAGCAAGTGCCTTGGCATATTTTTGGCACATGGGTATGGCTTTAAGGTTATGAACCAGTGATAGTTTCGCCCCTCCGAGAGCACCGATCACGAGGACAATTACTTAAACCGAATATTTTGGGTACAGTCGTTGCAGCTCCCTTTTAAGGTCTCGATACCTCTCCTTTTTCCCCTTCTCCTTGGCAGTGATGTTGTATTCGGACGGAGCCGAGAATTCGATCACGAATATAGTTTGTTTCTCGTAGTCTTGGAGAAAGATGTCAGGCCTCGAGTGTGCAACGGAGGCTGCTGTTCAAAAATTGCAGTTCCAGAAAATTTGGCACTTCTCGTTTTGGACAATTGATTTTATATCCCTCGGAGCATTCGGCAGGGCAGGTTCGCGGCCAACACCGTAAGAGCGACAAAGATGGTAATAAAGCACTCTTAGGGCCGCATTATGTCTGTACAGATACGTCGGTCCCGCTTGAGTGGGACACCCGGATAGTATGTGGTCTAGGAACGCGTGTGCATGACATGCTCTGCACCTATCACTGGGAACTTCGTGACATAAAATGCGGTCACGGTATGCTAAGGTGGAAATGACACTGTCCTGGCATGCGAATATAAAACCCTCTGTACCTGAATTAAGCCTTGATGATCTGAGGAAAGCAAAAGTTTGCTCCTTCGACAAGGACTGTTTTTCAACATTTCTGTGAAAGTTCCAGTCTATTTTCTTGTCGAGTAGCTGTTGGTGAAATTCTTCAACCTCTGCTTTCTTCACTTCGGCTTTTAGAAGTGAAGCTTCTAAATGGAGTAATGCACTTTCCTCACTTATGATGTTAAAATTCAGGCCAAGGGTCTCGGCTGCTTGCTCTGCGGCTTTGTAAAGAAACGCTTCTTCGCCAATCATCTCGTGGTTCCTGACCATTTTTAGGAGAGGATCTCTGCCATTCGTAACGATGTAAGCTGCACTTAGAATAATTCGGTTATGAAGACACTGGAGATTCAGAAGTCTGCGTCCGCCTTGGCGGCGTGAAATGTATAATCGCGGAACTGACGAATTGATATGCAAACTTTTATGCATATGCATGATCTTACTTGTGGTGATATCAAGGGTCTTAAGCTCGTTCTTCGTCCATTCCACCACCCCAAACGAGTAGAGTAGAACCGGGACGGCAAGCATGTTAGTCGCAGATATCTTGTTCAACGCCGACAGATTGGAAGACCAAATCTCTCGCAGAAGATGCTTGTATCTGCTTCGGAGAGACTCCTTCACTGATGTTACGTCCTGCATGCGGCTTTGAGGCACACCCAGGTATGTATAGGTCTCTGCAGTGTCAAGATGTCTGATAACACTCATATCCACAAGCTCAGGGTCCTCGGGAACGCCAGTAATCTTTCCTTTCTTCAGATGAATTTTGCCACACTTCTCCAATCCAAAGTCCATCCCAATCTCTCCTGTGTACTTTTCGACGATATTTATAGCAGTTTGAAGTTTGCTTTTACCAGAGACATAGATCTTCAGGTCATCCATATAAAATACATGAGTGACCTTATGCTCGCGCTGATTAGTGTCGCCACAGAGGTATCCAGCAGAATTTCGTAGTGCGAGAGATAGAGGCAGAAGTGTGATGCAAAAAAGCAAAGGGCTCATGGTATCACCTTGAAAGACGCCCCTCTGGAAGGTGACGTTGGCCGTTGTCACACGATAATTTCTAGGTGAGATAGTAAATCTAGTTTTCCAAAGAGGCATCAATCTCTCTATGCATCTCACTATATGTGGATGCACCTTCGAGCTTTCCAACAGACAGGACGCCATTGACAGGATGCACTGATGGGCTGCAGCGTTTTTATAGACACACCTGTCAATTAGCAGGTTCTCTCGAGAGCCTTCTACACGTTTTTTCGAGCCACGTTGTTCGTACATCTCTCGCCACACAGGCTCAATTCGTCGAACAATCCTGTTGCTCAGGACAACTGTAAAGATCGTATATATAGTCCTAACACCAGCCACTGCGGAATGGGCGTCTCCGACTTTAAATATGAGGTGAATATGCGGGCTAAATGTTGGTGTGTAAAAGTAAACTTCTCCCACCAGAAGTTCTTGATACAATCTGGTTCAGCAGCGGAAAAGTTCTTCGTGTCTCTAAGTGCGTTTTTCACCTCTTCGGCAGTCATTTATAGACATTCCTCCTCAGATTTCATGAAGTTGCCGCAAAACTGCATGAAGCGGATGATATTATCAGTATCTTCATTCAACTTTAGTGTTTTCGGGATCTTGTATACCTCTCTCCAAAAAGTCTCTACCTCCTTGGGATTCGGTGGATTTTTTACCGAAACAGGGAGATCGCTGAAGAGGCGCTATGGATCAGCGAGAAACTGTTGATTCTCCCTGATCCATCTCTCACTGTTCTGTGTTCTCCTCCTCGTGTCAGATAACGGCCGTATTTTGTCAACAATATGCTGCTTGATTGTCAGCAGCTTTAACTTTTTCAGTGTGTGATTCAAGATCCTTAGTTCTTGGGCGAACTTTCGTACCCTTTCCGTGAACGGTCCACCAGATGTTATGTAGTGAATCACACATTGAACACGGGACGCATTCTGTCTTGTCCATCCAATCTTCTTGTTCAGTTGATGCAAGCGTTTTTTGGTCTTTTGATCCATCGTCGGTGTTAGCCTTCGATTTGAATCAGCCAAAGCTCTCGCAGCACCATAAACTAAGCAACTGATGGTCCAGAGGTCGGACTCTTGCGAGATATCTCCACGAAGGGAGGCATCCATTTCAAACAGATCTTGGGGCTTAGGAGGAACTTGCATGTTAATGTTCCTCCTTTTCCTGAAATCGCGATCATCTCTCAGAAGGTGCCTGCTTTCCGCGGTTGATCTTAATGTCGCTTCCTTATCTTCGTCTGAAGCTTGATCAAACAGCGGTTAGGGAAACACTCCACGTACATATCCATTTTTCCGGAGGTAGTCGGATTGATATTATATATATATATATATATTTATTTATTTATTTATTTATTTATTTATTTATGCGACTATCTCTCGCACTTCGCCATTCCGAAGGATTCTTCTGCGGCAAACCTGGAAAGCGAAAGCATAAGGTCACTCATGTATTTTACGTGGATGATCTCAATATCTTTGCTAAAAATAAGGAGTAAATAGATCTATCTCTAGGGATTGTCATCCCTGAAGACCCTGCGCTCGTCGACAGAAGCAACGAACATGTTTAACGTCCCGGTAGTACTCCATTCATTTGGAGTGGTTCCATGGTCGAAGGACGAGCTCAGATAGCTTGATATCGGGTCACGAAAGTTTTTGCACATGAACAAAAGCATGCACCTTAAGTCTTCTGTTCCGCGACTCTACATCTCACGGCGTCAAGGTGGTCGCGGAAAACTGAATCTTGAATGTCTTAACAACAGGATGATTCTGGGTAAAGCACGTGTAGTCGTAAATACAGGAGACCCTCTTCCTAAAATGGTCAGAAAGCACGAAGAAGTGGGCAAAGGAGCGTTGCTGCACAAAAAATGACTCAAATCTTATCCATCTCGGGTACTCACTCCTGAAGACCCGGATTAAGAAAACACAGGAGAAAAACTTCCGCGAACAGCTCCTCGGCAAGAGGATGCGCGGCAGCTTGCACAGAAATGTTGAGGATCAGTCGATCTCGTATAAGCTAATGTTTGCTTTCCTAAAATCACCCGGATTGAAGTTGGGCACGAAGGGTTTCATTGTGGCATGTCAAGCGAAGACATTCCTGACGATAGCTGCAGAGCGTGTCATGCACACCCGGAGCATCTAGGAAACATACTATCTAGTTGTCCAACTGATGCGGGAATGACTTACACCGAAAGGCACAATGCGGCACTAAGAGTGCTTTATTACCATCTCTGTCACTCTTGCGGCATTAGCCCTAATACCGTTCCGCTAAACGCTCCTATGGAAATAGAGATTGTTTCTGTAGTGCACTCAAGGCCTGACATGGTTCTCCTTGACTTCGAGAAGCGAACCATGTTCGTTATCGAATTATCGGCACCAGCTGATAAAATCATCATGGCCAAGGAGAATGAAAAGATAGAGAGGTATAAAGACCTTGTCAGGGAGTTGCGACGATTATACCCGAAATATTCTGTTAAGTTAATCGTCCTGATCATCGGCGCTCTTGGGGGTGCCAAGCTTGAACTGGCAAACATAAAATTGCTGGCGACATGATTTGCCTGGTTCACTTAAAAAATATTCACTATCCGCAGGTCTATAATGTTCAACAACTTTTGCAAGAAGGGACAAAAAGGATTTCTGGTTCTTTGTTTATACTATTTGACCCCGCTTTTTTTTTTAAATTTACATAATGGATTATTTTCAATTTAAGATTCGCAATCTTCGTAAAACAACCCTATAGAAATGATATAGAAACCCTATGGACTTTCCGTTAATCACAAAATTATTGTCGGACTGCGAGTAGACGACAAGTCCGGGGTCCCCGCTCTGCAGTGGCGAGTCGAGCGCTCGAGCGCAAATACTAAAACCTCGATATCTCGGAAACTAAGGCCCACTAGATCGAAAGAAAAAATACGCCCCTAATGGATTTTTATGTACTTTCGTCCTGTAACGCTCCAGTCGAGTCGGTTTTGCACATATCGCGTCCTCTCCTTGTAAGTTAAAAGGCAACGTCACTTGTTGCTAAGCCGAGTACCAATTTTATTTTAACTTAAGAATGTTCTTAGTGACATTGTATAATTTTTACTTCTAGATACTCTGTTTAATATGAACAAAATTTAATTGATTTTTAAAATTAACAAAAAGAATAAAGGACGTATAGTTTTATCGATAATATATCTTAAGGTTTTTACTTCAATTATCTTTTAGTGCATTACTATAATAATGTTTTATTCTTTCGATAGTAAGGTTTCTTAGATTTGGAGATACATTCGGAGAATGGCATAAGGTTCGGATGAGGTTGCATAGAGGTTACATGGTAGTTTCAATTATAGGTGTACACGTTTCAAGTTTTAACATAAATAGAGATTGTTGAATATATATCCATAATATGACATTTATTTCTAAGCCTTTTTCCACTACTTTATATAGTATTTTTTCATGATTATTACTATATTAGTCCTTTACTTACCTGATTAACCGTTTTATTCCCGAGCATCTAAGGTGTTGCGTCATAGCACTAAAGTCACCGGATGCTCGGATTATGAGTTGATAAAATCAATAGAAGATAATTACTTTACATTCAGGCGGCTCTTAACATATCTTAGTTTGAAATGTGCCCGTCAGTTTTCTATTTTATCGAATCCCATTGACTCAGGTGGACCGAGCAGCTTGGGCGGTATATCAATTTGGTGGAATTTTTGACTCGAACGACTGCGCGGGCGTCATTCTGTTTACTTCCAACTTTCAACGGACTGACATGTGTTCTGGTGTTCGTTTTAGCTGAATCATTTTTTATTGTCACGATCCACGATCAAAGTGCCCTGCAAAAAATGTATGGTAAAGTTTTCTGTGCGTCACTTGAAGAATCAGAAAACCGAACTTCCTCCTTTGACCATACTTTTTCCATACATAATCTGCGGTGTCCTTAGACTTCAATATGTAAAATTTTCAAGCTTTTTAAAGCGCACTATATACATCATGATATTTTTTTAAACTGTAAACTTTTATACATTACACCTGACTCGCTAAAATTCATAACCTCTAAATTTCTTCTAAAATTCTGTTCTCACAGAGTTACACTTTTTGTAAGCTGGCTTTGTAACGCATGTGGGTTTTCAAAATTTCTGAATTACCACTAGGTCGGTAGACGGTCAATCATAATCAGATTTTTCACTAACAGTAACAACATAACTATATCCTAACTATCTATCTCTTAGGATAGAATTTTTGAAAATATTCTGTGAAAAAATAGGTTTTTTCGCTCCGCTGAGACTCGAACCCCAGGCCTCACAGACCGGTCCCTATATCCCCTATTGTACCCTATATTCCGTTGAGATCCCTAAAGTACCCTATTTTCAAGATTTACTCCTTATGGTACCCTATTTGCAGCCCATAATGAAACTTTTTTAAATTTATAATAAGATCAAAGCTTCCAAGAGTCAGGCATTTTAAAAACATAGCAAAAATCGGGACATTTCTGTAAGAATTAACTGTAAAAAATAATCAGGGCTGCCACACAGTCACTGATAGTCATTTTTTTCTCAAATCACTTTTTAGTCACTTTTTTAAATGAAAATGTCACATTAGACACTTTTCTTTCAATAAATTAACTTATGGGTTAATCACTATTCAATTCAGGTCTATATCTATTTCTGAATTGTCTTGAATTCTTTTGAAATATTTCAGGGTATTTTTAAAGATTCCGAGAAATTTGTAATAGATTTCAATAATTTCAAGGGAATTTAAAGATTTTAGTATATTTTTAAAATTTTTGAGGCATTTTCAAGAGCTTTTAATTTGAAATATTTTAGGAATGTTTTTATTAATTTCATTAATTTGAAGGAATTTCAAAGCCTTTGAAATATTCTAGGATAAAGAATTTTCTAGAATTTCAGAAGATATGGAAGGATTTTACAGGACTTATAAGGTTTCACGATATTTTAAAAGATTTCACGTCATTTTATCATATTTTAAGGGATTTTATAGAACTCATTCACGAGAAGTGACGTATTTTGTAGAGTTTTGAAGATTTTAAGAGATTTGGAATTCACCCTGAATTCTTATTAATTTATCCTAAATTCTTTGAAAGTTTCTTGAATTTTATGAATTCTCTTGACTTCTTCTAAATTTACTCAATTCTACTTAACTCAATGGATTTTAAAAATTTTTTAAAAGTTTTGATAGAATCGATCCTGAGGGTCAATTGATAAAATGATCAAAGGATTTGAAATATTTTAATAGTATATTATGCATGCATTTTCAAGATCTTTAACAAATTTAAAAAGATTTCAAAGGATGTTCAATATTTTAGGTCATTTTAAAAGATTACAGATACATTTTTAATGGATTTCAGTAATTTAATGCATTTCAAAGGATTGGAAATATTTGACGGTATTGTAAAAGATTCCCAGGCATTTTCAAGAGCTTTAAAAAGTTTCAAGGGATTTCAAAAGATATCAACTTTTTTTTATTTATTTCAATAGGAAGGGATTTCAAAGTATTGAAGTATTTGAGGTGTTTTAAAAGATTCCAAGTTATTTTAAAGACATTTAAACAATTTCAAGGGATTTCCAAGGATTTTAATAATTTCAAGGATTTAAAAAAATTTGCATGCGGTTTTAAAGAATTTCAAAAGATATGAAAGGATTTTACAGTACCTGTAAGGTTATAGGATATTTAAAAATATTCCAAAGGATTTTATCAGATTTCCGAGGCTTTCTGGAAATATCAAATTTCATAGAACTTCGCGGGATTTTATGATATTTTAATTCATAAAATTTTTCCGATTCATTTGAATTCTTTGGAATTTAACTTGAATTGTTTTGAAGTATTACGAATTTCTCCTGAATTTGTTACCCTTTGAGCACGAAAAAAGTACCTTATGAGCGTGACAAAAAGTACCTTTGGTCCCTATATGTTATCTCATAGGGACTGTGAGGCCTGCGAACCCAGATCTCCCGATTGCCGGTCGGTTACTTTAACCATTAAGCTACTCGAAAGGTCGAGAATTATTCTCTCCTCACAGAATTGCATCCTATTTAGGCGAGTGATATGTAATTCTGGCGTACTTTTTAATTGTGTTTTTGTGATTCAAACAAAATTTCTATCCTACACGGAAAAATAGCTGCTTTACATTTTTAATAATAATACCTTCATAGGTTACCTTCAAAATTACTTTATGTTCCGTAATTCAAATAATAAATCAAATTTATTTTCCGGTATCATACCTGCTTTGTTCAGCTCAGATTGAAAGACTCAAGAATCAAAAGTTTAAGAATCAAATTTAAAATCGAAGAAAATTCAGAGTGGACACAAATCCTCCGGAGTTGACAAGCTCAGCCCGGACTATAGGTTATGGTAGAGGAAGTGGATATACAAATAAAAAATATTATATCGCTAAACTACAAATAATAACCTTAATCAATTAACAAATTGCTAAAGTCATTTAGTATTAGATAAAAGTGGTGACAAAAGTCAAAACGACTACTTCCAGACAAAAATTGTATAATTCAGTGTGTCATGTTAATTACGGAATTAAAACGTATGACGTTTCGAAACATTACCAGTTTCCTCATCAGATTAAAATTTATCTAAAATATAAATAGAGATAAACAATAATAGTAATATATAAATTAGTTAACAAGACAATAGAAGCTCTAAAAAAATTAAAAATTGCTCAACATTAAAGTTAAGTTAAAAATATTCAAACGGAGTTAAAAAACAATGATAGGCTGGAATTGTTGTGATCGCTTGTCGATATGCAAAAAATTTAAAAATAAATTCTTGAATGTAAAAGATTGATGAGTCCATAATTTTGAGTATTGTTATAAAGAATTAGCCTGTAATTAAAAATAATAATATAGGATTAAATGTATTACATTTTGGAGGTTATTTTAAATACGAAGTGAAATAAAATACATGAAAGGAAAAAATTCTTCTACCTGAAACTAAATTAGAAATAATATCAAAATAAAAAAAAATTTACCCATCATGTGGGAAATTATTTTAATATTAGTTATTAAAAACTGTTATTTCTTGTATATAATCGGAGCAACCACAACAACTCCATCATGGTTATACCAATACTAACAATCCTGAATCAATCGGATTGCGCAGTCCCAAAAATTCAGGAGCGTACATATTAAAAATCGAATAGGAATTCAACTAAAATTAAAATAATATAATATTATTGAACTAAATTCGTTCGCATGAGAATTCATAAGGCAATTGTAAAATATTATTAGATCATTATGAAATTTACAATAGTATAAAAAATATAAGAGAATAAACAAAACTAGCATAATTGATCAATAATCATATAAGATGCGTTGAAAGTATTCAAATCCGAAATAAGATTCATGCTTTTATATCCTTCTCTCTTAATAAAAACCATTTCAGAAAAACAACGTTTATAATAATTAGGTTCCTCGTGTAGAATTTCAATATGATCCCATTTTATAAAATTAATATCCCCTGAATGTTTATTAGTTAAATGCTGACTAATAGCTCTATGATATTTTTCTGCAAGTCTAATATTATCTTTATGTTCTTTCAATCTTATTCAAGTGGACGACTGTTTTGGCCAACGTAAGTCATACCACAAAAATAAGTAATTCTATAAATAACATTACAACGGTCTAAAATATTAAGTTTATCTTTTCCTAATTTAATATATTTATCCAATTTATGATCAGTTCTAAAAACACTTTTATGTTGTAATTATTAAGAAGTCTATTAATATTATTTGATATCGTTCCTAAAAATGGAATAGATATCTCTTTTTTTAACATTAATAACCTCATTATTATTATCTGTTTCTAAAAAAAGTCTGTCCCTAGATTCCAATAGAATTAGATAAGAGGATAGCCATGTCAACTAAATTTTTGACTACACCAATCTTGTGTTGTACAGGATGATCTGATAGAAAATTGAGAAATCTACCTGAATATGTTTTTTGCGGAACCAATTCGTGATGATACTATTATTTGAATCTCTAATTACTTCAAGGTTTAGAAAACTTATAGAGTTAGTCTCTTCTGTTTCAAAAGTAAATTTCAGTCTAGAATGATAAGAGTTGAATATTGAAAGTATAAATTAGAGTTTATCACATGGTATAATAAAATACGAATCGTCAGCATAACGTGTCTAAGCTAGAATTTCCAAATTAATTTTTGAAAAAGCATAAGGTTCCAAGTCTTGCATAACTATTTCAGATAATATGGTAGAAATAGGAGATCCCATAGGAGTTCCAAAAGATTGTTTATATAATATATCATTAAATTTAAATATTGTAGAATCTAATAGAAGTTAAATTCCTTTTTTGAATTCATTTATTGGTATCTTAGTATGACGACCAATAAAACACCATCTGTCATCAATACTTTTTAATACAGATTCAGATGGAATATTCGTGAATAATGATGTAACATCTTAAGATGCCATAATATAATTATCAGGACTTTTAACATCACTAATGCGATCATTAAAAGTTAATGAGTTTTTTTACATTATATTTGTAATTAGGTAAAAATTCAGAAATTATTTTACGAAGTGTTTTTGCTAATACATAAGTAGTAGTATTAACAGAAGAAACTAAAGGTCTAAGTGGACAATCTGGTTTATGTATCTTTGGCAGAATATAGATTCTTGCTATGTTAGAATTAGTTGTAACAAGATCTTTCCTAACTATATTAGGATTGAGATACTTCTTAATCCTCCAATTATTATGTACTGGAATCGTTGAGTAAATTTATCATTTTTTGCTTATAAACATTATTGTCCATCAAAACTGTGACGTTGCCTTTGTCGGTCTTAGTTATTATGATATCTTTATTGTTATTTATGAAGTAGTTGGTAAGTTTAATATTTTTAGCAATGATTCTATCAGAATCACCTATTTGTTCAGGTTTTTTTTAGATAATTGGAAGCAAGGGAAAGAATTTTGTGTCGAAATTCCTAATGTGAGTTATCTAGTAATTTATCAATATCAGATTCTAAGTCTTTAATTACTTGAAAAATATGTTCTTGTTTATTTGTAACAAATTTTGAGTTAAATGTTTCCCCTAAACCTTCCTCTGAAACTTCGATTTTAGACATATTAATAATCCATGGATCTTTATAATCATAGTTATTATCTGATTCTAATCTATGTTTGTTTAATTTCATTGGATTATAATTGTATTCATTAAGTAAATCAATTAGTTTGTTATTAAGTTTTTTACTATGATGATTATTTTTATAATTATAATTCAAATTTTCTTGAAATCCAACAATTTTTTTCAGGAGAAAGGCTGGAACCAAAAGCGTCAATCTAGTTCTGATTGTTTCCAAACATGAATTAAAAAATTTAATGTGATTGTGCATGTCTTTAATTTCTAATTGTCTTAACTGTATTTTAACGTTGTTTTAAATATCTATTAATGTATCCTTACAAGATTTACTATACATGTGGATCGATTTAAAATTAATCATGCAATTAGAAATATTCTTAGGATGTAACTTATTCATTCTACAGTCCATTAGAAAATCCCTCTTTGCCCATGCTCTTCTTGATTGTTCATTAACATTAATCCAATCCTCTGTTGTAATTAGAGCTTCTTGTCCATAATGTAATAGAATCCGTTTCAGAAACATGATGATGACGCAGTTCTAGTCAATGCGTATGTAATTAAATATATTGAAGAAAGTAGGTGATGTTAACTCCTTTTTATGTTTAACGTCTGGGAATATAATATAGATGAAAGTGGTGATAAAAGTCAAAACGACTACTTCCAGACAAAAATTGTATAATTTATTGTGTCCATGTTAATTACGGAATAAAAACGTATGACATTTCGAAACATATCCCAGTTTCCTCATCAGATTAAAATTGATCTAAGATATAAATAGAGGTAAACAATAATAGTAATATATAAATTAGTTAACAATATAATAGAAGCTCTAAAAAATTAAAAATTGCTCACCATTAAAGTGAAGTTAAAAAGATTCAAACGGAGTTAAAAAACAATGATAGGTTGGAATTGTTGTCCTTGCTCGTCCATATGCAAAAAATTTAAGAATAATATAGTATTAGATAACATTTGAAGTTTGAGTTTAAATAAAACAAAGGGTTTAAAATATAATGATTAATTGATTTCAAATTTACAATGTCGTGGTCTTAAATTTATAAATGTAATTCAATTATATATTAGGAATAATTCAGAGTTAAATTTTATGACATTAGCAATTCTAAATTTCACCGATTATTGGGTTATTTTCAAATAGATTTAAAGTTCGTGTTCCTCGAAGTTTATTTGATGTTCTTAGACAATTTTTCACTTCTTCAGCGGCTTGCAGCATATATAGGCGTTTCCATGGAAAGTTTAATTTTTTTGTCATTGTGATTTTGTAGGTAAACCTACACTAAAAATACAAGTTATATTGCATGAAAATTTATAGACAATCTCCCTAAAATAAAAACAAAAGCTTACAGTCATTGCAGAAACTCTTATAATTACCACAAAAAGATATAACATATAATAGTTGGAGCAAATCCTAAAAACATACCTGTATAATATTTTCCACCAGTTACAAATTAAATGCTTGTTTAAATGTACACAGTTTTTTTGTGCAATATTTGAAAATTCTTAGATAAATCATGCTAGTTCAGTAGAACATATGTCACTAAAATTTCGTGCACTTGACATTGTGCTTTGATCTCCAACTCAACAAAAAATCTCAAAATCGAGTCTCCGTTTGTACGATTCGAATGGCCCTCAAATATCTGTATGCGTCTGGAAAGTACGCGCATCTACCCAGGTCATAAATCTTTCGATATTTATTAGATTTAGGCGTACGTGAGATACCATATAATGAACAAAGATATACTTCTGAAATTGTCGATGTATCAGACATTTAAATATCGAAAATTTTGAATTTGTCGAAAAAATGTCCCCTTCGTCATCGTACTTTACTCCAAGAATTCTGGAAACACCCTTTTCCATGCTCACGAGAATTAAACAGTATGATGTGCTGAAGAAGTTTACCAATGATTAAGTCGACATTCCAGTGTGCGCAATAGTTACATATGTCCAATTCAAGGCTAAATTTTCTCCAAAGTTTCAACGAAAATGTCCCCTTAACACTTGCAACTGTGAATAATTGCGCGCATCAAGATGGGATCAAATTTCAACTCTCTTTCCTGTATTTTAGCGTCCGAAATACGTCCACGCCAGGAAAATAATGTGCTGAAAAAACCGTGTGTATTCAGTAAAAAAATAAAAATAAACATGTATATAAATGGATTTTCTTCAACAGTTATCTGTCAAATCAAAAATTTTATCGGTTTTACATCACTTAGGTTGCTAACTTTATTGAAAGTACATTTTTTGTGATAACATCCTAATATAATTTCGATGAGATTTCATGTAATATCAGAGAGAAACTTTAATATTAATATATATACGTAATACAATATAATTAAAAATATATGATGCTGCAATTCAGAATATGTATATAAATTCAACTTTACTCGTCGGTTTTGATCGAGAGAGATCTTCCTTGGCATAACTCTCAATCTTAACAATTAATATTCATCATAAAAAGTAAGTAGATTCTATTAAAGTTTAAAAATATATGAACCTCCCAGAATTTTAAAATTGTTTAACTCTTCATAATCCCTCTGAGAACAGGGAAAAAGTTATTGGTGAAACCTGAAGTAAGAACCTCCGAAGGCTCCCGAAAAAGGAGGACCAAAGGGGAAATAATTAAAAAAAAGATATCCTCATAGAATTTATAGATTTAATGGAGCAAAAACCTCTCCCGAAGTGTACATTACGTTTTTTTAATTTCTGTGAATCATAGCATGTTAAGAATGAAAAATAAGAACTTCGAAGCCTTTTTTTGTACGTGCTGGTAAAAGGTTCAGACACATTAGGGGGGGGGGGGGGTAAGGGTTTGCACTTTTGAAAAATCGATTTTTTTGTCTTTTCTTATAGTTAAACATTTCAAGAATATAGTCCCAAAATTTGAAGTCGATCAGAGCAAAACTCTAGAAGTTATTGACCAGTTAGTCTCCTCTCCTTTAAAACTGTAACTCCGACAGCTGCGGGCTGTCAGAAAGGCAGCGCGCCTACACTATATAAAACACTATACATATATAACATATATACACTATATATACACTATATTATATTTTTTTTAAATACGAGCGTCAGTTAGTAGTTGTACGTCCGATCGTTCGCTTGTTCTCAGTGATTTTATAATTTCGTCAAGATATTTTCTGTTAGAAAGTGCCGAGATTATCTAAAGTTTCGAGCGATGACCGAACAGGTACAAGAAATTATTTGTGCAGAACGAAAAAAAGGCCTAATGCAAAAAAAAAAAAAAAAATGAGAATGAAGCTAATACGAAGAGTGCATCATAAAAAAAAATAAGGTTGAATACCAGTGCGAGCGTGCCGTAAGACGTTGAAAAACATGATAGAATCATCGATTTTTTGCTTGTTTTCTGAACAATTTCAAGTTTGGGCAAATGTGCTCAGTGTGATGGTTCTGTTCAGTTCATAAGTTGTAAAAAATAAGGGCTTGGCTTTCAAATCCAGGTAAAATGTGCCAAATGCGATCCACGCTACATACCGTCGAGTGAGAAAACTGGTCTTTGCTACGAAATCAACACTCGATTTGCTTTCGTAATGCGTACATTAGGTTTGGGTTTAGCAGGCTGCAATAATTTTTGCGGTCTAATGGACATTGCAAGTAATTTTTTATCCAAACCGTCTTATTTCTCCTTTCCTTCTGGCGATGGCACGTGGCAGAAGCAAGGCTTCAGCTTCATGTTGGGCGTCACTTCATTGATTGGTTATTGGACTGGAAAAGTTATTGATATTTTCATAAGTAGTTTGCATTGTCAGCTTTGCAAATTATGGGGAAAAAAGTTGAATACTGCTGGATTTGAAGAGTGGCACGAAAAACATGATGATAATGGTGAATGTCAAGCCAATCACATCGGACCATCAGGTAACTTGGAAGTAGGCGCAGTCATCGAAATGTTTCGCCGCTCAGAGGAAAAGTATGAAGCAAAAGATCACAAAAAAGAATGTGTAGGTCACGTGCAAAAGAGAATGGGAAGACGTCTACGTGATCTGGTAAAAATACTACTGAAGATAAAGTTGTGAAAACAGGAAAAAATGCAGGTAGAACACGGCAAAGTAAAGTACTCGGCGGCAAAGGAAAACTCACCGGAAAAGTCATCGATAATTTGAGTCGATACTATGGAGCAGCAATAAGGTATAATTGTGATTCGGTAGAAAAAATTAAAAATGTCATCTGGGCAACGTACTACCACCAGCAGCCGAAGACGATAACCCTCAACACGATAAGTGCCCGAGCGGCGAGAACTCGTGGTGTGCGTATCAAAAAGCTCTGGCCACAACAAGAGTGGAAAATTTTAAACACAATTAAACTCCACTTCCAGAAGATGTTATACAAGCGATTAAACCGATTTACGAAGATCTGAGTAAGGACGAACTTCTGGAAAGGTGTCTTGGAGGTTTTACCCAAAATGCCAACGAAAGTTTGAACCAGCTAATTTGGAGGATTGCGCCGAAAAAATTATCTGGCAGCAGAAAAATGGTTGAATTTGCATTCTACGTAACTGCATGTACTTTTAACGAAGGTGCTGGTGCTTTTCTAACCTTTCTGTCAGATATGAACGTCAGCGTTGGGCCGAGCGCTCATGAATATGCAAGATTGGCGGACGGTTGTCGCGTCAACAGGGCCGAGATACAAGCTCAGCAGCAGAGCAAAGAAGCCAACATAAGACAAAGACTTGAGAAAAAAGAGGCTGAAGACATCGAAGCTGCTGCAGGGAGTCTAATCTATGGAGCTGGAATCGATGATTCAGTGTAAGTTGAAAAAAAAATCATTTTTTTTTCTTCACTTTTTTATGTATTAAAACTTTAAACGCATTTTTCTCAAACCCACTTTTCAAAAGTCCGTGTTCACTGCCATTTAAAAACTACGTTACCGATTTATTTCAAACTTGGTACACACTTTTTGCATATAAAATACCTCTCCCCCAACGTTCAGTTTCACAATTTTTTTTACATTAACGGGGTTTTCTACTAACAAAATGGCGGAATTTTTCGGAAAAAAATAGCAGTTTTTACTTCAAATGACCACCAAAAACTTAAAAATGAAAAAAATAATAATAAGAGAACGTTGGGGGAAGGATTTAATGATACTTTGACTAAATTTCAATGGATTTTGATTTCAGATAATTTCCAGCTGAGATACAGTGAACACCGTAAATCGTCTATTTCTAAAGACGTTCTTGGAAGAGCTCCGTCACCGGCTTATTTTTCGATATCTTCGCATAAAAAAATTTGAAAATGTTGTTGAAACTATACTTAATAATGTACAAAAAGTTTAAATAAATTTGCTCAATCCATATTTATAAAAAAATCCACCAAAAATGTTTTGTTTTTTTCACGCTAAAACCCTTACTTACTTTACTCCTGGAGAGTCACAACATACATTATACAATTTTCCATGAATGAAAACTGTTTTTTTTTAACATATAGTCAAACTTTTTCAAATGTTTGCTCTTAGCTCTTGGCTATAGTTATCGCAAAGGCTAAACTTGAGGAAACTTTTTTCTCTTAAATTCAAAAGGCACTGCTCCATTAAATGGAGTTGAGTCCACTCTAGGAAAAAGAATTCTGCTTGCTCGTGCTTCTCCCATTTTAATTTCCTAATCTAAACACTTTTCATTCTTTTATTTTTGGACTACTAATCTCTTTCCTTTCATTAAGCTATTACAAATATTCATATTACGTACTAAAATTATAATAATACCAATTTTAATCTTCATAATGCCACTGAAGTTCATGCTGTCCAAAAGTTCATTTGGATATCGAATTTCATCCTATTGGTTTCCAGAAACTATTGTATGGATACTGTTGTATTTACACTTTTGTAAATTTTAAAATAGCCACGGAGCATATTTTTGATTCTATCAAAATGTTCATGGCTTGGCACTAAAATTTCACATTTTGGAACTTTATTAATATTACTTAATCCATTTCCAAAAACGTGAAATATTAGATCATCTGTTAGTATTAATTCAGTGTGTATCTATGTCGTCAACTGTTTTGGGAACTATAGTATCAGCTTCATTTACAATTTCTAATAGAAATTAGTTAAATTCAACTCTATTTACATTTACTGTTATATTCTGTACTAATTTTCTTATTTTAAATCAAGCCCATTATTCAGATTGCTTTACATAATTCTTGACTATTGAATGGCGTTATTTATCACAAGCAACTGGAAGTACTTGACGAACATATTCTCCAAAGATCATTATCTTACCTCCAAAAGGGACATTATATTCATACATGATATCTTGCATTAATATCTTAACTGTCATAACAGCATGATCTGTAGTAGGTTGATTCATAAATAATAGCAAAAGCCTAAAATTTAAAAAATGTAAGGTGCTTTCAAAAATATTTGTTCCTTTTCAAGAAAAAATTATGTATAAATTTGAGCTAAAGCTAACAGTACCTAGTACTCCCTCATCGGCCTTAAAGCTTTTAAAGCTTAATATATTCTTCATTTTAAAATTGACAAAGAATTATCAAAGGGATTATTTTCTTAAATTTTTACCACGAATTCAACCGTGAAATTAAATTTTTTAAAGGAGTAAGCTTAATGGGTGTTTTTGGCAATCATATGATTTTTATACATGAATCAGTGCACTTGAGTCTTCCTTTAGATGGAGAATTTCTAGAGGAATTCATTAACCTATAATAAAGTACCTTTTGGGTTTTTTGAACGCAGGATGTTTATTTAAAAACCAAAAAGTGAGATTTTTTATCTGAAAACTAAGTTTTTCTATTTCTAATATTTTGTTTTCGAATTAGAACAAAAAGCTAAGTTCACAACTATCAAGTACAAATTACGAGAAATATCAATGTATTCTGTAAAGAACTTTCTATAAAACTTTAAAAATGGCTGAATCAATATTAATAATGAATTTAATTCGTCAACCGAAGAACAGCCCTGATAAAGATGCTGTAAAAAAGGTTATCCAGGATTTCCGCAATATTTGGAATAAAGCTCGAATAACAACTATGGAGGAAAGAAATATTGTAAGAAAACTGAAAACTCAATTAAATGAATATAAAAATCTATGCTGTAATACAAACCGTGGTAGACCAACGCAATTTGGTAAGAAGGCGAAGTTTCAACAGGTATCAACTTATCTTTTCGATATTGCTCACTGCGACGTTTTCAAACTAATGAAAATAGAAAGCGACAGACTTTTTTTGATATATCATGAATTAGAGAGAAAGTTCCTTATTACTAACTTGAGTGATGATTTAGTAAGAAAAAATGAAAACCAAATAATGAGAATATCTAAATATTAGGAAAGGAAATTGAAATAAGAACAAAGAAGAAGTACGGAATGTCAAGAAGTTAACATAGAAATGATGTCAGGTTTCTCCAGCGACGAAGAAATTATATCTTCTGATAGAGATAAATATTTTAATGGTAAGAAAGTCGGTCCTTGCTTCTCAGTCTCCTCGACATCAGAACCCTCTATAATGCTTAAGAAAATGAGTGCTTCGGACATAGCCACTGAAAATATAGCCTGGACATTAGATAGCGCTAACATTAGTGATAGAAAAGCGACGTATATTTTATCTGCAGCCATAAAAGACTACAGTAACTGTGACTTATCTGAAGTAGCCTTGTCTCGCTGTAGAAGTAAAAGAAACTACTGCATTTCCGGAACAACTTGTTCATATAGCTGACAAATTGTTCCAGAAATTTCTGGGGGCCCGCTAAAAGAAGAACGTTTAGCTATTTTGGTATCGGGGAAAGAAACTGAAAAGCTGTTAGGAGTTCCAAAAATAGATAAAGGTACAGGTGAAAAAATTGCGGAAGCAACATTTACCACTCTACTTAATTGGAAACTTGTTGAGAAGGCCGTAGGAGTTTGCTTCGATAATACAGCAGCAAATACAGGATCTGCAAATGGCGCTTGTGTTTTATTGCAAAAGAAACTGGATAAAATTCTGCTGTGGCTCGAATGTCGACATCATGCGTTTGAAGTTGTTTGTAAGGATGGATATAAAGCTGTGTGTTGGAGCATCTGTTGGTCCAAATATTGCCTTATTTAAACGTTTTTGTGAAACTTGGCCTCAGATAGGTCAAATAACCTTTACGCTTTGCAATGATCATCACCTATCCGGAAGTTTAAAAAACTCAAACATTGAAGCCACTACATTTGCTTCAAAAGTATTAAAAGATTCCAACAAATCATTTATTTTGAGAGATGATTATAAGGAACTTTTGGAATTAACACTGATATTTTTAGACTAGAATCCATCTAATACACCGAATGGTCCAAGGTTTCGAACTCCAGGTGCCGTTCGTCCTGAAAATCAATCTTTTTGGAAATCAAGTTCATCTCACTCAACGCGAGAGAAGGTAATGTGCGGAATTTGGATTCTTTGTAGCGTTATTATACGTTAAGCCATAGTTCCAAGGTCCTAATGTTTGCAATGCCCCTGGGAGTCATCTCTCATTTTTTAAAACATTGAATTACTATAAGAATACTTTTACACCTATTTCCGAAGCCGCAATAAAGACAATTAAACTTCACTTGTGGTACTGAGGTCAAGAAATGGTAAGTCTCTCAGTCTTTTTTCGGACCTAGTGCCTGCTGAGACAAAGCATGACATGATGACATGGTTTCACACCTGGAGAAATACTCTGATGAAGAATACGGTCGCTCTATCAAATATGAAGGAAAGGATGATGTCAGCAAAAAATCGTTGCAGTCATTTATTGGGCCTTTATCTCATTTCATGTTAAAAGTATTAAAAATAGACACCTCTTTCTTAAAAGAAGACGTTCAGGATTAGGAGAACCTCATTTCTTATCAGGAAGCTAAGAAAGTTGATGTTCAAGCTCTGAAATGCATAAATGATTGTGCGGAAAGGAGGATTGCTCTTGCAACAACTTTCAACACTTCCATGACGAAGAAACAAGCACCGAAACAATTCCTTCTGCAAGTGGTGGAAAATCCTGGGAAGCGTCTTCCGAACGCTCACAAGAATACACTCATAGCTGCGTTCAAGAAAGGGAATTACTAGAAGAGGCAGAATCATAATGTACGTTTAACGAGGTTTGTAATGCTATAATATTACATATGTAAGGGTTAAGAGAAACAAAAGGTACAGGTAAATATGAGTGGAACTAATGTCTAGGATAAAAATTAGAATAAAATTTTCGCAGGTTCATATGAATATAGATGTACCCGAGTAAAGAACGTATCGATGAAATGTCTTATAGGAGACAGAGCTAGAAACAGAAAAGAATAAGAGAGAGACGCGTAAGCATTTGCTTCTTTCATAATTATAAAAATTTAGAACCAGAGCCGCGTTTCTTAGTGCTTCTTATTTATTATCCCAAATTTTCAACTCGATCTGGCTATTCGTGTGAAAATAAGTTTCCAAATAAAAAAAGTGTCGGTAAGGTAGGCATCCGGTCACGTGACCCACTCGTCACATGGCCTTAATTATTTATTTTCATTATTATTATTTTCTTAGTTTATTTCGATTGAAGCTTTTTCAATGTTGAGACATTAAAAATGATAATTACGCAGCTAAATCATGCTAAGTAATTTTCGTTAAAGTTCACTATGCAGCTAAAGTATGCTAAGTAGTTGAACGTAATTAATGCTCGAATTGCGCGTAGTCCAGAAGTTAAGAACAGAACAAGAAAAATGAATTCTCTTTACAAATGAGTAGTCGATTTTCACTCTGAAATAAAAAGACAGTAATTATGGAGCTATAGTATGCTGAATAACTGAACAAAATTAATATTTAAGAGTGAAACTTGAATGTGAAACTAATTACTTCTTGTTAATGTTCACTATGCAGCTATAGTATGCTAAATAGTTGAACGCAAATAATTTACAGATTCGAAATTTGACATGCTCAATGATTGAGTTTAAAACAAAAATTTACTTTCAATCGTTATTCATAGTCAAATAAATCTTTTTCAATGTCTGACTTGTCCGGTCCCAGTATAAAAAAATTCAAGCCACGTTCAGGTAAGAAATTCCGTTGCAAGGAGAGACAAAGCGTTATGTCTGAAACTCACGGAACAAAGTTTGGCTGGTAAATTAATTGTTCACAAAATAAAAAGAGTGACAGAGCCCAACAGAACTTCCGCAAATATTCCGTTCAATCTAAGTTTTGTCAATCCACCACGTCAGCGAGAGGAGGATAAATTCGAACCGATCACAACTTTCCACCAATTCAGCAATCGGAAACAATAAATTATGAAAACGAATAACGTCGGCTCCTATGATTTGTATTTCTCCTTGCGCAAATAAAACGAGTGGTAGAAACTTTTTGCCATGTTCAGCAGTTTTGTGATTAAAATAAAATTCCCTGCTTGATATATTGAATTTAATAAAAATTAATGGATAATTGTTTTGGCCATATAGAGGACGGACAAGAAATCAATTAATAATTAATTCAGGAATTAATTCTAATTTTTATTCCTTTTAGTATAATGCAGCGAGGCAATTAAATGCAACATAGTTTCAAGTGAATGTCCTCGTGCCAGAAATAAGTAAGCGCAAGTAAAATCACAATAGTTAGCAAAAGTGTAAAACGGAGATACATGAAGGCTGTTGCACACGTCCTCCAAGCAAGTGAAGAAAAACTAATTGCGCGAACAAGATGAGATAGATAAACGTTTATTTTTTAGCCTGCTGGCCTTAAAAAATTGACTTGCTTACACTTCCATTTTTTACAGAATTTTCTTACAACTAACCCTTAAAACTAACATCCTTCCACACCTTATATCTAACGCCGCACGCTCTTATCGCATTGCCTTCCTCGCTTCGCCTCGCCTCGCTCGCATGTCCCTACTTTCTTGTTTGCCTCGCATTACCAAACTCTGCCTCCGCGACTAATAACTAATACTTATCTACTATTTACAATATTTACAATTACTTATATTTACTTCCTCCTCTATTTACAATCTTTCCTTCTCCATTCCTCCTCCTCCTTCCTTCTCTTCTTCTCCATCTTACCCAATACTCCCTTCACCCATGCTACTGCCCTTTTGTCCCCCCTTTCATGCATCAATACCTCCATGCTTATCCCACTCCTTTCCACCTCCACGCACTCCTCCAACCAGTGCTCCACTCTTGCCTCCCCCTTCCCACATAGTTTACACATCCTCTTTTCCCTAGCGAGCCAGAACCTATTGAAACCCTCCATGCACCCACATCTCATCCTCGCTATAAGCTCCTGACTTCCTTTCTCTCCTTTCTCACACAAATATTGTGCTCTCGCCCTTGGCATAATCCACACATAGTTCCCATTAAACCTTGTCTCTCTTATTCTCTCTTCCCCTGCTGTCTTCTCTCTCTCCATGCTGTTTTTCTTAACCAACTCATATACCTTCCTTCCTTCCTCATGCATCCTTCTCAATTCATCCATATGCAGTCCATTCGTTCTAAAATACCTTTCTCTTTCAACCTCCATCTTCCCACCCCCTCTCCTGTTCTCCTTCTCCCACCAACACTCCCTAACCAGCTTACTTCCCCCCTCTTCCAAAAATTTCTCCTCATATTTACACGCTCGACTCCCCGCTAGAATCCCTACACTCGTTCTCCCCGTCTCCCTCCTGACAATATAATTAGGCGTGTTCCTTGCCAACCCGAGTGTCCACTTTACATATCTCTCCTGTATCCTATTTACCTCTTCGCTTTCCTTCCACCCCCACACCTCTACTCCATACAATAGCACACTCATCACTAGTGAGTCAAACAATTTCATTCTCCTTCCAAAATCATCTGCGAATAACTTCTTTCCCAACCCCCACACCTGCCTCATCACCACATTTGCCCTCCTCACTCTCTCTTTTATGTGACCATCCACTCCGCCATTCCTCCGAAACAAGAAGCCCAGGTACACAAACTCTTTCACTGCCTGCACCGCCTTTCCCTTCCACTTCCACTCCCCTTCCTTATCCCTTCCACCTCCTTTTCTGAAAACCATAACCTTGGACTTTTCCGCATTCAGTTCTAACCTGTTCTTATCCAGGTATCTTCTCAACCTCTTCATCATTTCCTTTAAGGCCTCCTCGCTTTTTGCCAACAACACTATGTCATCTGCATACGCTAGCGACCAAATTCTAACCCCTCCTATCCTGACTCCTCATACCACTCCGGCCTCCAGCTTACTTTCCATATCCGCAATTAAAATCGCAAAAAGCGTCGGGCTAAGCGGACACCCTTGTCTTAACCCCCTATCCATCCAGAATCCCTCCGAAATCCCCTGTCCTCCTCTTACCTTATCTTTGGTTTCTTCATATATCTCCCTTACCCTCTCGATCAGGCCTCTCTCCACTCCCCTCTCCTCCATCGCCTCCCACAACCTCCCCCTATCCACCGACGGAAACGCGCCTTTTAGATCCACAAAAAACGCGTACACTCTCGACCCCTTCTTCGCTAATTCTCTATCCACCACGTGCTGCAGAACGTAGATATTGTCGATAGTACTCCTACCTGCCCTAAAGCCCGCCTGCGTCTCTGGCAATATTCCTTTCCTCTCGAAATCCTTCCGCAGCCTCTCGGCTACTACCATTGCGTATACTTTATACGCCGTATTCATTAGCGTAATCCCCCTATAATTTTCCTGCCTATCCCTCTCTCCTTTCTTATACAGAGGCACTATTAATCCTTCTCTCCACCCTCGTGGGAATCCCTCCCCCCTCCATACTTTCTTCACTACCTCCTTCAGCCTCTCCCTAACCTCTTTTGTACTAAACAGCCATGCTTCGTTCTCTAGCCCATCCAGCCCTGCTGTTTTTGACCTTTTTAACTTCCTTATCAGTTTCTCTATCTCCTTGTCATTCAACTCCTCCATCTCTGCCTCTCCCGTTCTTCTACTACCATCATCTCTCTTCCTTGAATCTGAGCCCTGAAATGATTCTTTAAAAAACTCCCTCCACTCCTCACTCCCTATCTTGTCGCTTATCCCTACTCTACGCTTGCTAAACCTATTTATTATCTTCCAGACGTCCCCTTCTGTCTTAACATTTCCTAACCCTCTTTCCATTTCCCCCGTCGACACTTCTTCCCCACCTTGCCTTCCACCGTTCTCACCCCTTATCCACAACCCTAATGGCCTGATGGTCTGATTCTACCCTCTCTTCTACTGCGAATCTCTCCATCTCCTCCCACACTTGCATATTCATAACTACGTAATCTATTACCGATACCCCCACCTTACCTACGTATGTGTATTCTCCCTCTTCGTCCCCAGTTGCCATACCATTTGCCACCGCCCAGCCTCTATCCTCCATCCAGTCCCTTAGAATCTCCCCCTCCTTATTTATTAACCTATCCTTCGAATTCCTTTCGAAGCTCTCCCCTTCCCTGTAAAGGCCCCCTTCCCTCCCCATCCTCGCGTTAAAGTCCCCACCCAGTACCACCATACCCTCTTCTCTTTCACCTAACAGGTCTTCCACCCTTTCTTTAATTCTTTCCATCCCATCCTTATTGTACACTGTCACAAACTTACACATTACCCCTCCTATCTTTACTTTCCGCATTTGCACTCCCTCCCCCTCTTCCTCTCCGTGAGCTTCTTCCTCTAATCCATCTCTAATCCCCGTTATAATTCCCCCACTAGCCCTTCCTTTCTTCTTCACTCTGACCGCCTCCTGAAGTCTCCACCTATACCCCCTTGGCAGCTTTGGCTCTATTCTATCCCATTCCTTTCTTCCCACCCACGTCTCTACCAGTCCTACCACATCAAATTCCTGGATATACCTCCAGAACTCCTCATCCTTCTTCTTTACCCCTGCTACGTTCCAGTAAAGCACCTTCACAACTCCTCTACCCTGCATTACCCCCACCCCCCTACTTCCTACGAAACAAATTCCCCTGCACTTCCTTCAACACCTCTTTCTCCTCGTCCCAAACCCACATTTTCTCGTCTATTTTTATTTTCCGATATCCTACCTTCGCCGATCTCCCTTCACTCCTCTCCCTCCTCCTAGCCCTGTCGTACAGCATTCTCTGTGCATCCCTTTCCTTTCTCGTCAAATCGTGATCGATGAAAACTTCCTTATCCTTTATCCTATTTTTATTTCTCATCACCCCCAATTTTTCTTCCCAGCTCTCCAACTCCACAACCGCCACTTCTTTCTCCTTTCTCCCCTCCAACTTAACGTTCCCTACCCTGCCTTTATTCCACCCTATGCTCTGTAGCAGCGCTTCCATGCCCTCCCTTTCTTCCCCGCTCTTCATCTTCAACCCTCTTATCACAATATTATTTCTCCTGTCTGCCTTCTCCTTTCTCTCCATTCTCAACTCCATTGCCCTTATCCTTTCCCTATCCGCCCTCTCCTCCTTTTCATTCCTACGCTCTCCCACTTTCTCTTCTATCATATTCCCTACCCTCTCCCAAATACCTTTAATCTCGCCCCCGCTGCCCCCGACTCCTATTTCCATTTCCGTCCTGCCCTCCACCTTCTCAAGCCTTTTTTCCGTCCTTTCTTTCCACGCCCTAATCTCCTCTTCCATCTGTTTTATTTTAACTTTTTTTTCTTTTCTTTCCCTCTCTAACCCATCTACTCTCTCTCTCAGCTCTTTCACCTCCTTTTCCCATTTCTCATCCCTGATTCGCAAGTCCTCCCTCATACATTCAATCTGCTCCTTGGTCCCCCTTACGTCCTCCCTAAGCCCCCTGATCTCGCCTAACAACATCCCGAGAGCCTCCTTTTCCAACATCCCCTCCATTTTTTTGGGGGGTGACCTCGGTGTTATCCCGCTTTTTTTAAACGGGCTCGCGACCTCGCTTTTCTCCGGACTCTCTTGGCTGTCTCTCTTCCTTTTCAAGAGATCCTCCCCGTCACTTGCGCTTGACGCTCTCTCCCTTATCTTCTCGCTTCCTTCGTTGCCACCGTCCCGATTTCTCCCTCTCCCCGACGCACCGCTCGACACCGGGCGACGCGTTGTTGGCCGTCGTGGCTTGTGGAAAATTCCCTCTCCGTCGGTTTCACTACCAGCACTGCCAGTACTCTCGCTGCCCACCTCCCGCTCTACCGCCGGTAACTGGGACCTATCCATGCAGTACCTGCCGCAACCGACAGATGTCTCTGCAAAATGTTGGCGTCTTTCGCCGCCAAATTTTTCTTTTTTCCCCCCCTTTTTTCAATTCCTCAGTCCCTGCAGACACCCCTTTCTCTCCCTTAGCATCCCCTAACTTTTCGAGAACCACCCTTGAACCCTCGAAAGCCCAGGACTCCTGACCACGAACTCCCCCGATTACCTGCCAACCTAACCTCACTTTTCCTATCCAGCTAGATACCACCTCCCACCCACGCTGAAACTCACTTTTTATCTCCCCAATTCACCCCACATAATCCTACTCACCTCCTCGGCTTCCACCCTCACACTCCACTCACACCTTCCACACAAATTCCGTAAAATTCTCTCTCCACCTGTCACTAAACACGTTCTCACTTCCGCCAACAACATGCAAGTCCGCGAACAAGATGAGTAGTGTCAGCAGAAATAAAAGAAACCTGATTTGCGTAAGGCACCAGATAATCCTGGAAGAAATTGTCCAATGGTTCGAAAAGCTATGCCGTTTAAATACTGACAATAAGGGTTCCTCTTTTTTTTTAAAGTATATAAAATAAAACAAGGCCTTATTCTTTTACAGAATTGGTTCTAAGAAAAAATATATTCCGATGAGGTATCGCTTCCCTCTTGTGTAGGATTTACCTTATAAAGATAAATGCCTAGGAATTCCTAATTCCCTATAGGGTAAAAAAAACACAAACAAAACGAAGCGAATGCCAATTAAATTAATAATTGACATTTGGCAATTCGCCCAATCGCGAGCTCAGCTGACGGGTCGAAGTCTTTTTGTTCCTAAAATTCTGAATAATTCCTTAAAGAAAATCAAAGTCACGAAATTTTGCTTTTGAGTATTCTCAAGTTACAAAATTTTGTAGTTTATTTGCACCGACCTGAACTTAACGCACTAGCGAAGAAAAGGTCAGCTACTGCGTTGGAACATTCGTGTTTCTTTTCATAAAAAGAAGAGGCAAGATTTTTGGATAATAAATTCAATATTCTGCAATCTTTATCAACTCACTCGCGCGACCTTGAGCAGGATACGCAGCGTTTTGAGTTCCTCAAACTGACATTCCATTGACTTCTTCCAATGCCTAATCAAAAAACAATCCTTTCCAAGCTCTCCTTAAAATATAAAACAAAAAGAGGAAAGCGAGCAGGAAAAACATTGAAGCTAGCGTAAAGATAATAATAGCAAGGTCAATTATCTACAATAATTTGATTAAGCTTGTGAAAAAGTAAATCCCCACATTTGTGGTCAGACCAACAATTCGACTACCTATTGCGTCAATTCGAGAAATAGAAGTAGGGCATGTTGATGAAGAAGTAATCACCATTGATCCCCTCTGGAAGAGGCGCTAGAACATGCAATCGCGGCGTTTGATCAGGAAATCAGAATTATTTATGAACGTCCGATCGATAATTCCCGATGACGATTCAGATGCGGAGACTGTGATACTTACGACCGACACTTATGACAGGGAAGAAATAGAGGCAATTACGTTAGACCAGATAGCGAAAAAGTCCTGAATGCAATTTGAGTTGTATGCCTCCATATCTTTTCTTTCGAACTCCGGTCCTATCACAACCCCCATATTTACCGTGTGTATATCACCATTGGCCAACGAGTAAGTACTGAATATTTGGATTAATAATAATTACGTGTCGTTTAAATATTGATAAGTTAATTCAAAATATAATAGATTAATATTAACCGAATAGTAATTAATTATTCGCCTAGGTCAAGACAGTTTTATTTTAAGCAAAATGGCCGGTGGCGACGAAAGAATATCTAACCCAGATCGAGGAAACAATGATACAGCAAATCCCCTCGGGCCTAATGCTGTTGGAAACGTGTCCAACAGCATTTTGGGGATTATTCCTAACATTCAAAATCCTACCGGGACACGAATGGACGCTAGTGTGGTAGTGGCTTCGGTGCTGGAGTGCATGAACCTCCAGCAAAGCACATTCCACATTCCGTCCTTTGACGGTAAAAAACCTCCCCTAAAAGGGTTTCTTCAGGACATTGCTAATGGTGCAGTGTACATAACCGCTAACAGTGAGCCTGCTTTTATTAACGCGGTCCTGAGCAAACTCACGGGCACTGCGCGCGAAAGTGTTCGTAACAAAAACGATTCGCGTCAATAAAAAAATATCAGTGGTATCTGGAAGCGATCATCAATTTCAGGGAAACACATACTGAGAGTGTTAGCGACTACCAACATAGACTGAGAGGTCTCTTGAGCGGTGCCAGGCACACCCAAGAAAAATGGAAGGATGGGGATGAATGTAAAACAAGTATGAAACCGGTGTTGGAATGTGCTCGTGACGCATTCATCAGAGGCCTCCCTCAAGAGATGTCCACTTTTGTGGATACCCGCGACCCAAAGACGCTTGAAGAGGCACTCGAGTATCCACGGCATATAGAAGACCGCATCAAGTATCAGGAGAGGACGAGGGCAGCTGCTGCATTTTATATCTCTAGGCAAACGGAGTCTCCATCAGAGCGACCCCGCTCACCTAGCCCATATTCACTACAAATGGCGAAATTGGAGACAAAGGAGAATTCTAACCTTGTAAAAGATCAGGTAAGACAAAGCCCTGCATCTATGATGATGCCTAACATGCCTCAACAATATATGCATATCCCCCCCCCCCATTCAAATTTTTTTAGTAGTTTCCAACTTATCAAGTCCATCATCCCAACTACGGGTGTATGTACCCCTTTCAGTATATGCTTCCTTTTATGTAACAGCTAAATCAGGGTGGTACCAATCAAGTACCCCAACCCCCGCCGAATAAATTCAGCAGAAATGCTACCCCTCGTAGGTCTTCATCGCCAGGCCCAGGGCATTTAAACTTCCACCAGACTCGTCGCAACAACGCAGCAGCGACTCCATCATCCAAGGAGCGTCCGAAGACAGTCTCTTTCCTGAAAGACTTGGAAGACTCTTCCGAGCAGGAGGTAAAAAGGAAGACTCACTAGTAGTGGAATTAAGTGCGCCCGAGGTTAAGAACCCAAAGGCTAGTTTTCTCGGTGACCCGGGTCTATTCAGTAAAATTACGTGCTTCACACGATTCCATGATAGTCGACGATGAAAAATTACTGTCCATAGCAGGAATCACCGATCCTCTGGTAGAAACCCTCGTTACAGTGGGTTTAACAATTTTGAACACGCCCGTAAATGTTCACGTCGTTCAAAATCAATTCCCCATATCCACCGATGGAATACTGGGAAGGTCGTACTTGCGTCAAGAGGAAGCACAGTTATCCTTTAGACACAACACGCTAGTTACTGTCTCCAAACCCATAACAAATTTCCTGGCGAGGAAACTTCTGAATCAGAAAGAGAAGAACCATTCTTCCATTTAAATAACGACGAGCTTACGTGCACTCATTTGATCCAGCATTGCATGCCTACAATGGACGATAGTGTAATAAAAAAAAGCAATACCGTTATCCCCACGTGGCTTCTGAACAAGTGGGTATTCAGATTGATAAGAAACTAAATAGCGGGATCATCGGACACTCCAAGTCGCCCTACAACTCTCCTTTATTGATAGTCCCAAAGACGCTAGATTACTTTGGGACACAAAAATGGCGAGTTGTGATCGACTTCCAAGCCCTCAACGAAAAGTTTATCGGCGATTCCTATCCCTTACCCAACATCACAGACATCTTGAACCATCGAGGGAAGGTACAATATTTTTCCGTGTTCGATCTGGCAAGTGGGTTTCACCAGATTGAAACGCACCCCGTCGACAGAGCGAAGACCGCCTTCTCTACTCCCCTTGGGCATTTCCAGTATCTCCGGATGCCCATGGGAATTAAAAACGCTCCCGCGACGTTCCAGCATCTGATGGACCATGTTTTGAAGGGCCTGCAGGGAGCCGAGGCATTCATCTACTTCGATGACATAGTGATCTATTCCGGAACACTCGAGGAACACGATTTCAAGGCACGACGAATACTTGACAGACTTCGAGCAGCAAATTTAAAATTGCAGCCCGACAAGTATGACTTTCTTAGGACTAAAGTGACCTATTTAGGTCATTTCACTGGTCACGAAGGATTTAAACTCAATCCGGCAAAGATAATAGCAATTCGAAACTTTCCGCGTCCAACGATATTCAAGAATATTTGCCCATTTCTGGGACTATCAGGATATTATAGGAGGTTTATAAAAGATTGTTCAAAAACAGCTAAGCTCCTATCTGACCTTCTGAAAAAGGGTTTTGTATGGGAATGAGGACCGAAACAAAGACAAAGCTTTCGCAAACTGCGAAAATATCCTAGTAAAAAGCCTATCCTTCAATACCCCGATTTGGATCTACCTTTCAAACTGATGATCGATTCATCTGAATTTGCCATCAGAGCGGTATTATCTCAGGAGAAAGAAGGAATGGATATGCCCATTGCTTACTTCTCCAAGGTTATGCGTGACCGCGAACAAAGGTATGAGGACGGAAAAGGAATGTCTGGCAGTGCTATATTCGGTGGAAAACTTCCGTCCATACTTGTACGGGCTAGAGTTACAATAGAAGTTCGAGTATAAAAAAGGCAAATTGAACAGAGGCGTCGAGGCTCTGTCGGGAAATCCCGTAACCGGAAATGAGACTTCGGAATCCGAAGATTCATACGACTCGGACGACTACAACAACTCGGAATCCTTCCAACCCTCCCATAGAAAGACGAAATCACCGAAATCCGCTACGAATTCTATGCAATCTAATTCAACGGAAACTCGTGTGCTGGTAGTCCATGACCGATCAATAAAACATCACGCTTTTTCAGTCCCCGGGTTGCGGATAGGGGGGCCCTGTACCGAGGGTTTCTGCTGCATACGGTTACACTACTCAATAAGCAGTCGCGGACAATGGTCCAGGGGTGGTCCCGAAGGAAAAACCCCCAAGTCAAGGCGTTAAGAACCGTACCGAAGACTGAATGGCACCAGGGTATGATGTTCCAAACGGTGTCTCCAGGATACCAGGTCGCATCCTAGAGTATTTAGACCTTACCCACGCATGCGGGGCTCTGCGGGGGTGGACCTATATTTCCCTAGCTACTCGTGGGAAATAAATGGAGAATCGACAAAATTTTAACAGAAGTGTGTGTGAGGAGTTGGGAGCAGAATTTGATGTGGTGGAAGATGCTGACTTGAGTCAAAAAGACTTATGTCAAGAGGGATATCATAGAGGTGGAAAAAATTATGAGGCAGGCTAAAGGACTCACCGACCAGATGCAAAACGAATACGAAAGATGCATCTTTTCTGTTCCACTAAGAGGAGCATGTTCATGCCAATCAGTCATGGTTTACACCCTATCCCACGCCGAACACTATTTTGAAACCGTGCCAATACAAATTGGATTTGCCGCCTCGAAATAGGGGTATGATTTGAAGAAGAAGCTTAAGACGAAGAAAAAGACCAGCCAAAACGGGACTCAAACCGAAGAAGCTGTGGAGGCTGCCTCTCCCCAAATTGGGAAGCGAGAGAGTGAGCCTTCTATGAGTCCCGTTGAGGTAAGTGACACAAGGCAGAGGGTAAAGAAACTGAGGACACACACTACCACTGTGGCGTCCTCGAATCCGAAGAGGGAAAATGTAGGGGCGACAACGATTGCGCTCAAAAACAAGAAGGAGAAGGAGTCGAAGAGGAGAGCTCGACCAGAGGCGGTCTTGGTAAGACCGGCCGAGGGTTCGAGTCAAAAAGACTTATGTCAAGAGGGATATCATAGAGGTGGAAAAAATTATGAGGCAGGCTAAAGGACTCACCGACCAGATGCGAAACGCAATACGAAAGATGCATCTTTTCTGTTCCACTAAGAGGAGCATGTTCATGCCAATCAGTCATGGTTTGCACCCTATCCCACGCCGAACACTATTTTGAAACCGTGCCAATACAAATTGGATTTGCCGCCTCGAAATAGGGGTATGATTTGAAGAAGAAGCTTAAGACGAAGAAAAAGACCAGCCAAAACGGGACTCAAACCGAAGAAGCTGTGGAGGCTGCCTCTCCCCAAATTGGGAAGCGAGAGAGTGAGCCTTCTATGAGTCCCGTTGAGGTAAGTGACACAAGGCAGTGGGTAAAGAAACTGGGGACACACACTACCACTGTGGCGTCCTCGAATCCGAAGAGGGAAAATGTAGGGGCGACAACAATTGCGCTCAAAAACAACAAGGAGAAGGAGTCGAAGAGGAGAGCTCGACCAGAGGCGGTCTTGGTAAGACCGGCCGAGGGTTCGAGCTACGCCGAGGTCCTAAAGGACCTAAAAAAGAAGGTTAAATCGGACATCCTTGGTGTCGAAAATCAGGGGTGTTCGAGAGACAAGGAAAGGAGAAATCCTCATAGAGGTGGGTCCTGCAGCGGACGGCAGGGCAAAACTGTCTTCCGCCATCAGGGAGGCAGTTGGCGCTGGAAATTCCGTGCGGGAACTTATTCTGCGCGTAGAGGTCGAGGTCCTCGATGTGGACTCGACAACTGACGCAGAGGAGGTAAAGGACGCCGTGCGAGGTCACTTCGACGGAATAGAACCGGAGAACGTGAAGGTGAGCATGACAAAGTGGGCCTTCAGGGGACACCTGAAGGCCTACGTGGAGCTCAGCTAGGAGCTGGCATCGCGATTAATCCGGACAGGACATCTGAAGGTGGGTTGGATGTCCTGTAGGGTTCGGAAGAAGACGGAGGTTCTACGACGCTACCGCTGCCTGGACTTGGGTCACATGGCAGCGAATTGTGAGGGTCCAGATAGGACTAGAGTATGTAGGAGATGTGGCAAGGAGGGCCATAGGGCTGCGGCGTGCGAAGGTACGCCGCAGTGCTACCTCTGCGCCACAAAAGATGGGAACCCCCGGACTAACCATCTACCGGGTACGATGAGGTGTACGTCGTTCAGAGAGGCAACCTCGGCCAAGAAGCCAGATGAACGACGTAAATAGCCGACTACACCCAACCAAGATGCCGAAGGCCGACGAGCCCGATGTGTGGTACCATAACACTACTGAGGACGAAGCCTGCATCTTGGTTGGATGAAAGTTGGAAGAATGCCAAGCTGGTGATCAAAATTGGGAGCCGAAGCACGGCTTATATGGCCTTACCCCGATGTCCTTGAAGTAATGCGATAAGCGGTTCCGAGGACATGGGTTGGCAGGAAGAGGAGGTGAGTTTAGTGGGTATTATCGTTTTTTAGGTTGAGTCCCACACTCAGTGCGTAAATGCATTCTCACCTCCTCCACAAAAAAAAACAACAACAAAAAAACCACCCCTGCAATAGCGCCAAAAGAATCTGTATCTTCGGAGGACACCGGGAGTTTAAAGAAAGCTCCTAAAACTCCTAAAACTGCCCCTCCCAAGCTCCCACTTCGGAATCCGCCGTTGCTTCCCTCTACACGATCCAGTCGTGGACGTGTACGTGGATGGCGCGAGTGTCTTCGAAAAGGGTGCTCAGAAGGCTGGGGCAGGAATAGGAGTATGGTTTGGCCCAAATCACCCTCTAAACATTTCAAGGCAAGTTCAGGGTCGCCAAACCAATAATTCCACCGAGATACAAGCAGTTACTGCAGCTGCTCGAAGGGCAACCTAAGCTGGAGAAAAAAAAATTAGGGATCAATACCGATTCAAAATTTTTAGTAGACAGCGCAACTGAATGGATCCCAAATGAGAGTGAATGGCTGGAAAACTTTAGAAAACAAGCCAGTCATAAATAGAGCTGAATTTGAGAAAATGAGGTCTGCCCTTATCCTGGAAACATGTCCCAGGTCACAAGGGAATTTATAGAAATGAAATGGCTGATAGATTGGCTCGTGAAGGATTCGGACAGGATTTTCCTCCAGGCCAGAGGATCCCGAAAATGAGGAGGAAACCTCCGGCCCCCAACACACCAATAGTTGATGTCGCCCCACAGGTAGTGGATAGTGAGGAAACTGACTCCCAAGTAGACGAAGGTAATTCGAAGAAGTTAAGGGATTCCTTACAAAGACCCTTCTCAAAATTCGATGGGTCTATCCCCGAACGAGGATCAGATAAAAGCCAAGAAAAAACAGTCAGCGACAATCTTCTAGCATGTACCGCCGTCTCAGATGGTGAACAAGATGAAGATTTGCTAAAACCACTAAAGGCCCTGGACCCATGTACAGGACTAGATGATAACATATTCGCCATCCGTGTGACGAATTTCCTCCAGGCCTACGAGCCAAACTTAGAAAAACAAGAAACAGATGAGGAGGTCGATATGGATCCCCTGGCACACACCCAATAGCAGCCTTTGAATTCTACCTGTACCAGCCCAAAGAAAGCCGTTACTACTCAGAAAACTCCTAAATCATCACCAAGGGAATAACCATTTTCCGCGGTGGGACGCAAAGAGTACCGTGAGATTCGAAGGTTGCCCTGAGGAAGCCGAATCTCTCATCGTTGGAACACAGCCCTCAAGAAGGTGCCTGTTCGCCCCACCTGGAGTGCACGTCACTCCGCAGGCAAAATCTACTCCCTTTTCACAAACTGATTCTGAAGGAGGAACTGATTCAAAAAGGAGACCAGATATAAGACCGAGAAGATTACAACATGAAGCAGTGTCCAGCATTATTGTTAATTTCCCTACTGCCTTCTCAACTTCAATGGTCGAAGACACTGTCCCCTATATCGATTCCTCATCACCCCCGTAGTCACTCCCGTCGACGGATAACGTGGATGCAAGATCAGTCACAATTTGTACATATCAACCCAACATCCTCCATGAATGGAAATAATCATTAACGTACAAACGTGATAATTGTGCTCATTTGATTGCGGCAGATTGTGAACCCACAAGCTCAGTCGCCAAACTACTGATAGCTACCAATCTTCTTGATCCGCAAAACCTTTGGGAATGCCGTCCTAAGAAGGGCCAGGTCCTGGTAACCCCTTCCGGTCGACATAAAACGTACTCAATAGTCGTGAAGAACCGACAAGACGACAAAATAGACTGGAATGATGTGACTCAGGGATTAAAAAACCTTAGAATTGCCCTAAAGCGTGATGCAAAAATAAGTTGCCACATGGCCAACTCTGGAGACCTCTTAGGATCTCTCCCACAGAAAGAAATGACAGAAATACTGTGCCACATTTTCCGGGGTGGTGATATAACAATCACCATCTGCCACAGAAAAATCGAAGCCCCTCCCTTGGAAGCAAGATCTGAAATCATTGCCGAATATCATGGCAGTCTTGTAGGCGGACAGAAGGGCGTAACAAAGACGTACCAATGTGTTTGCGAACAGCATTATTGGCGCGGCATGCGGGATGAAGTTTGCGAATATATTCGAGGTTGCAGGAGCTGTCTTGGACTGAAGCTGGTCCGAGCCAGAAGAAGGGAGCCGATGCTAATAACTGACACCCCTTTCGGCGCATTCGAAAAGGTCTCCTTCGATACAGTTGGCAAATTATCAAACACACCTAGCGGGAATAGGCATTTCTTGACAATACATGATAACTTTAGTAAATATTGTACCTTTGTCAGCCATTTCATGTGGAAGCTTGAGAAGCTTTTTAACATCAAACAGTTGACAACTTCTGGCTATCGACTGCAAACCAATGACTCTTCAGAAAGGAGCTACATCGTGTTCACTGACTATGTAAAGCACTATGCGAACGACTACGACGATTGGGATCGATTGCTCCCTTTTGTCATGTTCGCATATAATACGTCAGTCCACGAGGCGACCAATTTCACGCCATACGAGTTTGTTTTCGGTAGATTAGCCCGAATACCCAGTTCCTTCCCTCAATGTCAGGACATAGAAACATACGGGTCCTATTTACGTGATCTTGTAAGATTAACAAATTAGGCGACCAGATTTTTGTAGTCAAGGACGCTAAAACGGGAAAGTTCGACAGTAGGGCACGAGGCCCTTACACGATTGTCGGATTCACCGAAAACAACAATGTTGTCCTTGAAGCCGCGAACGGAGAACGCTTCATGAAAGATGCTAACAAACTCTTAGTAACCCACTGCTAGCCCCTAAAAAGTTACTAGTCAGCATATCAAGAAAGCGTTGAAGTTGAAAATACGCCGTCCGATATTGAACATTGTTCCGAACAAGATTTCCAATATAAAAAAGCACAATAAAAGCATAATTATGACCTCAATCATTTTCGCCCTGAATGTAGTTGAAGCTTAACAATTACTATTTTCCATCTTATGGTCGGTAAAAATTTCCATCTCGATGACGTACGTTCAACTTCACAATCATCCAAAAAGAAAATCTAACTCCCGTCTATTTTTAGGTTTCAATACACCACAATGGACAACGAGATTCACCAGTTCTTGGAGGTCCAGAAGCTCAAATTAAAAGCTCTCCTTGAAAACTGCCTTTCGATGCCGGAAGAATGATGCAAACAAATAATCGAAAACTAAAACCTCGATTCGAAGTTGCACATAGCTGATAACCTTCGTCGAGAAATGCTCAGAGAGATCGACGAGTTGACACGACAAACATCCCGAAAGATACCATCCAACATACCTAAAGGGATGAGAAGTCGTCGAACAACACCTATGCTAGGATTCCTAGGAGGCATCCTAGGGCTCGTCGCCGGCCTCTTGACATACGATGATGGACAACGCATTGAGGAGGAAATCAACATCCTCAAGCGAATCGTAGCGAACATCTCCGGCCTCGTCGGACAACCGAATCATGTTGTTCGAGCGTATTTGGATGAAATCCATCAAAGAAGTAAGGAGCAGAATGAAAGACAAGAACCGTTCTGGACCTAACTTAAACAACTGACTCCAAGGATGAATGCCTTGCTCTAACGCAGCTAGATTACACTGCAGCGTTAAGTAAGGTTCTTAGGGTTATCGATAGTATCCTTGACCATTATATAGGATCCGCTGATCGAATCCTCGAAGTTATACATGCAGCACGACGAAACCAATTACATCCTTCTCTGTTAACTTCTGAACAACTTGAACCAATATTTAGAGACATTCAGGATCATGCTCCAGGACTCACATTTTCAATCTCAGGACCCAAGATCAGCGCAGAAGAACTAGCAATTGTGGCTACTACCACCATAATCTGTCAGAATGGAACCCTTAGAATCCTTCTAGATATCCCTCTCCTAGATAAGACCTATTAACACTTGCATCAGCTGCACACGATACTAGTAGTGCAGCCCATCCTCAGAAATGGTGCAGGAAGAGCATATGTCCGGTCTGAATACTCGCTCGTTGCGATGGACGATGCAGAGCGAACATATATTCTTATGAAACAAGGAGGGATAGACCACTGTAAATATGTGCAAAAATATTAGCGCTGTCCAGGCAACTCCCCAATCTTTGAAGCTTCCTCACATGAAACATGTGAAAGCGAATTGCTGAGAAACCCAATTTCAGAATCATTCCGGCTCTGCAACCATGATGACATGTGAACTGTAGAAAAATTAAAACGACAAAACGAGAGGTCCCAAAGAAAACAAAAGAGGGCGTCTAAAAGTGAATTTGTGTATCTTAGGACGTACCAAGGCACAGGGACCCCAAAACCGGCGGTCCTTAGGCCCCTGCTGTTGAGCTTGCGAGAATCATCTGAAACAGAGACATAAAATTAAGTGGATTAATCACACCTATGGCCACGGCTCGCGACCATTAGATGGGTGGCCATGCATATATATAAGACAGAATGGTTATTGGATGCAAGACACCAAATTACATCGAGCTATCACATTTGTGAAAAGGACGAAAAATATCTGACCTCCATGCTGAAGAGAACATTTCCTGCATTAACGAGGCATTCATAACGTTAAATAACGCAGGAAGGCACTAAGGTACACAAAGATAAACGGATGAACTGGATCTGGCGGCATGGTAGCCAGATAGAAATAATTAATGCTCGTGGGATCCGTTGGCAGATCTCCCCAATCGAACTATCTTTGACCTGACCTGGTATCTACCAGCTAGGTTTATCTGGTGTCATCTGTCTTTGGAAGAGGGCCTATCTGAGCAGCTAGCCAGATACCAGCTTTATTCAGAACATATTTATTTCTTCCTATTACAGTTTTTTAAGCGCGTCATTTGAAGAATATATAAGAATAGTGTATATACTATTCTCTTGAGTTCAGCAGAATTGTCTTAAAATCAGCGAAATTCTCTCTAACTCTGTAGAATTTTTTTGATTTCAGCAGAATTGTTTTGAATTCAGTGAAATTCTCTTGAATTTTGTATCATTCTCATGAATTCAGTAGAATTTTCTTAATTATGTAAAATTCTCTTGAATTCAGTAGCATTCTTTTAAGTTCGGCAGAACTCTCTTCAATTCAGCAGAATTCTCAAACGTTCGGCAGAATTCTCTTGAGATCAACAGCATTCTCTTGAATAATGTAGAATTCTCCTGAATTCAGTAGAATTTCCTTGAATTTGTCATAATTCTCTGGAATTCTGTAAAAATATCTCGTAAATTCAGTAGAAATCTCTTGAATTATGTAGAATTCTCTTAAATTGTGTATATATTTTTTTAATTCAGTAGAATTCTCTTGAAATTTGTAAAATTCTCTCAAACTTTGTTTAATTCTCTTAAATTCAGTAGAATTCTCCTAGGTTTGGCAGAATTCTCTTGAATTTAGTCAAATTATCCTGTTTTCTTTCGAATTTAGCAGAATATTCTTGAAATCAGCAAAATTCTTTCGAATTCAAAAGAATTCTCTATAGTTAGGCAGAATTCCCTTGAATTAATCATAATTCTTTGGAATTCTGTATAAATATCTCGTGAATGCCGTAGAATTCTCTTTATTTGTGCATTCTCTTAAAATCTGTATAATTCTCTTGAAGTCCGTAGAATTTTCTTCAATTCAGTAGAATTCTCTTACGTTTGGCAGAATTCTCTTGAGTTGAGCAGAATTCTCTTGAATTTAGTAGAATTCTCTTGAGTTCGGCAGAATTCTCGTGCAATCTCGTGCAATCATTACAAATTTTTAAAAACTTCTAAATTCATTAGAATAAGCTTTGATTTATTTTGAATTCATTAGTCTTTCCAATTTTGCTTCCTCATAGAGGAAGCTTTGTAATGGTAACATTTTCCAAAATGTTTAAATTCATTTAATTGAACCTTCCCCAATTTAAAAATGTCTGATACAGTGTTCTAAGCAATTGTCCGGATGTATGTGTGTGTGTGGATGTCACGCTTTTTTGTGAACACGATAACGTGAAAACGGTCGCAGATAAATTGATGAAATTTGGAGGGCTTATTTTCCCGACTAATATCTTGAAACTGACTGAAGGATTTCTAAAAATATTTGTTGCATTTTTTCTGAGCACTTAATAATATTTGAAAAATCGGCTTTTTATAGTAAAACTTTTTTCATTAACATAATTTAGAGTTGATGCAAGAATATAAAAGATTCCTTGGTTCGAGACGAATCGATTGACCTATAATATTAATATATTTTATTAAAGCGTAGGGAAGTTATGGTAATTTATATATTTTGAAAATCGGTTTTTTATGGTAAAACTTTTTTCATCAATAAAGTTTTGGGAAATTGTGTAGGGTGATTATTTTAAATATAAATTTTTTAACTTTTTGACAGTTTTAGTTGAAGGAAGCTAAGACTGGATTCGTTAAATGTACTAGGGGTGGTTTTTTGAGGCTGTGTCATATTATTGTAGGTATGGCGATATCGGCTAGTCTTGGAAAGGTGTCTGTGTTGAAATATTTATAATTTGAATATGTTTTGCCTGCTTTAGTTGAAAGCAACTGAGACTGGTTCGTTAAATGTACGAGGGGTGGTTTTTTGAGGCTGCATTGTATACTTTTGTTGAAGGCAGTTGAGACTGGATACGTTACATGTACTAGAGATGGTTTTTTGGGAGTGTGTAATATTATTGTAGGGATGGGGATATCTACGAGAGTCTTGGGAAGGTTTCTGACATGACAAGTTTCAATTTGAAATATTTTTGGCTGCTTTACTCGAAGCCAATTAAGATGAGGTTCGTTAAATATACTAGGGGTGTTTTTCTGGGGTATCTAATATTATTTTAGTGATGAGAATATCGTCTAGAGTCTTCTGAGAGTGCCGGATGTAATTACCTTTAATTTTGAATTATTTTGGCTGCTTTTGTTGAAGGCAGCTGATAAGGGGTTTTTTAAATGTTCTAGGGATGTTCTTTTGAGGCTGTATAATATTATTATAAGTATAGCGATATGAAATAGACTCGTGAAAAGGTGTTTCAGGTGACTATTTTTAATTTGAAATTTTTTGCCTGCTTTATTTGAAGGCAACTGAGACGGGGTTTTTTAAATATACAAGGGTTGATTTTCTTAGGGTTGTTAAATATTATTTTAGGGTTTGAAATATCTAATAAAGTCTTCAGACAGTGTGTGGGGTGATTATTTAGAATTAAAAAGTTTTTTGGCTACTTTAGCCAAAAAAAATTATATAAATTAGGATATCTGATAGATCTGGTGACTATATTTAATTGGAATTTGTTTTTTGCTGTTTCAATTAAGTGCAACTAAGACGGGGTTCGTTAAATGTACTAGGGGTGGTTTTTTGAGGCTGTATAATATTATTGTAGAAATGGCGATATCTTCCAGACTCTGGGAAAGGTCTCTTAGGTGACTATTTTTAATTTGAAATTTTTTTGACTGTTTCTGTCGAAGCCAGCTGAGACGCGATTGAATGACTAATTTTAATGAGTAATCATCTAACTAGGAACGGATCAGTCCTTATTCGTGCACGTATGTATCATAATATTTCCAAGATATATTTTTTATAAAAGTTTCATTTGAGAAAGAACAGTGGTCGCCTAAGTTTGACGACACTAATTACTAAGTTTGTTAATTATTAAAAAGTAATTCAAGTAAAATAAATTCTATTGGCAAGGGCATCGTCAAAACATTTTCATCAGGGGTGTGTTCGCCTCATTTGTGCAGATATGTATAGGAAATTACAAGGTAATTCTTTTCTAGCGTGATTTTTATCTAGGCAGAGCAAAGTGGTCGAATGAGTTTGATAACATCTTTTATTATGTTCGCTAAGTAAAGACACTTCATCACAAGGCAATAAAATCATCCATGCATGTACGTCATCAGAGCGATTTTTGCGGGCCTATGTTTACACTTTGAAATGCACCCGGAAAAAGTAACTTGGTACTTTTTGTTAAATTCGTGCACTGAAATCATCAAGCATTTAATTATGACTCTGGCATGTCGCATTTTTTCAATGGAATTCCATTGACATTTCTTGTAACCTTTACAGCAATAAAAATTGGAAAGACTAATGAATTCAAAATAAATCAAAGCTCATTCTAATGAATTTAGAAGTTTTTAAATATTTGTAATGAGTGCAAAAGTGTTCAAGGGAATTTTACAGAATTCAAGAGAATTTTACAGAATTCAAGACACTTCTACAGAATTCAAGAGTGTTTTACAGAATTTAAAATAATTCTACGGAAATCAAGAGAGTTCTACTCAATTCAAGATAATTCTACAGATTGCACGAGAATTCTGCCGAACTCAAGAGAATTCTACAAAATTCAAGAGAATTCTGCTCAACTCAAGAGAATTCTGCCAAACGTAAGAGAATTCTACGGACTTCAAGAGAATTATACAGATTTTAAGAGAATGCACAAATGAAGTGAATTCTACGGTATTCGCGAGATATTGATACAGAATTCCAAAGAATTATGATTAATTCAAGGGAATTCTACCTAACTCTAGAGAATTCCAAAGAATTCGAAAGAATTTTGCTGATTTCAAGAATATTCTGCTAAATTTGAAAGAAAACAGGATAATTTGTCTAAATTCAAGAGAATTCTGCCAAACCTAGAAGAATTCTACTGAATTTAAGAGAATTAAACAAAGTTGAAGAGAATTTTACATATTTCAAGAGAATTCTGCTGAATTTAAAAGAATTATACATAATTTAAGAAAATTCTACCTAATTCAAGAGAATTCGACTGAATTTACGAGATATCTTTACAGATTTCCAGAGAATTATGATAAATTCAAGGAAATTCTACTGAATTCAGGAGAATTCTACATTATTCAAGAGAATGCTGTTGATCTCAAGAGAATTCTGCCGAACGTTAGAGAATTCTACTGAATTGATGAGAGTTCTGAAGAACTTGAAAGAATGCTACTGAATTCAAGAGAATTTTACATAATTCAAGAGAATTCTACTGAATTCATGAGAATGATACAAAATTTAAGAGAATTTCACTGAATTCACAACAATTCTCCTGAAATCAAAAGAATTCTACAGAGTCCGAGAGAATTTCGCTGATTTTAAGACAATTCTGCTGAATTCAAGAGAATGCTTCAGAATTCAGGAGAATCCCACTGAGTTCTCGAAAATTCTACAAAGTTCAAGGGAATTTACAGAATTCATGAGAATGTTCTTGAATTTGGTTGTGATAGTGGAGAGAGTCACAACCTACTGGAAACGCGAACGGAGGAGAAATTATACGAACTGAACTTGTTTATGCACACACTCTTGTCGATGGCACATGGACTGTCGACCTTCTAACGCGTGCTTCTGATTGGTTAATCTTTAATTGTTAATTACTCGGTAATTATTAAGTTCAGCACAATTTTTTATAATTATTTTCGACGCCATATTTTGGTTAGAATTCAAAAATACAAAAATGTTCTTTGAGTACTGGGATACCCTGTATATCAAGAGATTGGAATGGAGTTCCGGTTAGAGAAGTGCGCCAAGGTTAATTTAAAGAAAGGAAAACTTAATGGCCACAGAACCGCATTCAGGACGTGACATCTATAAAGGATACTCTCCGATGGAGATACAAATGTTTGATCTGACGGATTTGGTCTCCCGAACTGTCGGCGAGGAACAAAGTATCTGCGACGAACATGCTTGCCGTCCCAGTAGTACTCTATTCCTTTGGAGTAATTCTATGGACGAAGGACGAGCTCAGATCCCTCGATATCGGGTCCCGAAAGGTTATGCACATGCACAAAAGCATGTACCTTAAGTCTTCTGTTCTGCGACTTCACATTTCTCGCCGTCAAGGTGGTCGTGGATTACTGAACATTGAATGTCTTTACAACAGGATTATTCTGGGTACATCAGATATAGTCGCAAATGGACAAGGCCCTCTTCTTAAAATGGTCACGAAACACGAAGAAGTGGGCAAAGGGGCGTTTCTGTACAAAGCAGCGGAGGAGGTTGCTGAAACACTCGGCCTTGACTCCCAATATCAGGGGTTAGAAAAACACCAAATCTTATCCATCTTGCATACTCACTCCTGAAGGCCCGGATTAAGAAAGCACAGGAGAAAAACTTCCGCGAACAGCTCCTTGACAAGAGGATGCACGGCATCTTCCACAGAAATGTGGAAGGTCAGTCGATGTCGTATGAGCTAACTTTTGCTTTCATTAAATCACCCGGATTGAAGTCAGGCACGGAGGGGTTCATTTTGGCATGTCAAGACGGTGTCATTTCCACTCTAGCATACCGTCGCCACATTTTGAGCCAAGACATTCCCGATGATAGCTGCAGAGCGTGTCATGCACACCCCGAGCATCGAGAACACATACTATCTAGTTGACCAACTCATTCGGGAACGACCTACACCCAAAGGCACAATGCGGCACTAAGAGTGCTTTATTGTCATCTCTGTCACTCTTACGGCATTAGCCCAAATACCTCTCCGCTAAACGCTCCTAGAGAAATAGAGTCGAGGCCTGACATAGTTCTCCTTGACTTCGAGAAACGAACCATGTTCATTATCGAATTTTCGACACCAGCTGACAAAAACGTCACAGCCAAGAAGAAAGAAAAGAAAGAGAGGTATAAAGACCTTATAAGGGAGTTGCAACGGTTATACCCGGAATATCCTGTTAAGCTAATCGTCTTGATCATCGGCGCTCTTGGAGGTGCCAAGGTTTCACTGGTTAATAGCCTGAAAAGCATCCCTGCGTGTGAACAAAATGTTGAGACACTTGTGGGGAAAATGCAGAAGGCGGTCGTCCTTGGGGCGCTCCGTGTCCTCAGGGTGCACGAAACTTTTGCCGGATCATCATATTGAATTCGTCGCAGACTGTAACCACCTACTCACGGTTGTGAGACATGGTTACAGCTGAAATTTTTCTGCGATTTTGCTGGGAGCGGGTGCAATTTTTCAGATTAAGACCCGCTCCCGGCAAAATCCTGCGGTTGTCCTTATGAAACACTTTTATCTATATATATATATATATATATATATATATATATATATATATATATACTCTGGGATACCGGGCGACCTCTCAGAGTATGAGCCTTATCCTTGCACGCGGAGCTCTACAAGGATGGACTAACCCTTTCTCTAGCTGCTCGTGGGAACAACAATGAAACCACCAAAACACCAAAATGTTGTAGATGCGGTTCAAGACAATCGAACGTGCAGAGCACCCGACAATGGGTCGGCAAACAATGCCGATCAGTCTAGAGTTCGGGGTGCTGAAAATAATTTAGATGGAAACACGACGACGAACCGGCGAAACGCCCACATTGAGTGGGCGGATCAACTCAGGGATGACGTGCTGGACTGCTACGATGCCAGCATTATCCCTGTTTTTGAAGGCTTTATGGCGCGTATGCACACTCTGTGGTGCCAGAAACACCCAGAGCTTCAGCACGTTTCGCATCAGTTAACATGCAAGTTCCTCCTAAGCCCCAAGATCTGGCTGAAATGGATGCCTCCCTTCGTGGAGATATCTCGCAAGAGTCCGACCTCTGGACCATCAATTGCTCAGTATATGGTGCTGCGAGAGCTTTGGATGATTCAAATCGAAGGCTGAAACCGACGATGGATCAAAAGACCAAAAGACGCTTGCATCACCTGAACAAGAAGATTGGATGGGCAAGACAAAATGCGTCCCGTGTTCAATGTGTGATTGACTACATAACATCTGGTAGACCGTTTACGGAAAGGGTTCGAAAGTTCGCCCAAGAACTAAGGTTCTTGAATCACACACTAAACAAGTCCAAGCTGCTGACAATCAAGCAACATATTGTTGACAAAATACGGCTGTTATCTGACGCAAGGAGGAGAATACAGAAGAGGGAGAGATGGAACAGGGAGAATCAACAGTTTCTCGCTGACCCATCGCGCCTCTTCAGCGATCTACCTGTTTCTGTAAAAAATTCACCCTAGCCCAAGGAGGTAGAAACTTTTTGGAGGGAGGTGTACAAGATCCCGAAAACACTAGAGTTGAAAGAAGATATTGACAATATCATCCGCTTCAAGGAGTTTTGCGACAACCTCATAAAATCTGAGGAGGAATGTCCCTCATTCACTGCCGAAGAGGTGAAAAAAACACTTAGAGGCACGAAGAACTTTTCCGCTGCTGGATCAGATTGTATCAAGAACTTTTGGTGGAAGAAGTTTACTTTTACACACCAACATTTGGCCCGCATATTCACCTCATATTTAAAGTCGGAGACGCCCATTCCGCAGTGGCTGGTGTTAGGACGCACTATACTCCTGCCAAAAAAGGCAGCTTGTCCACCCCAGAGAATTACAGGCCAATAACTTGTTTGAACACACTGCATAAGATCTTTATAGCTGTCCTCAACAACAGGATTTTTCGACGAATTGAGCCTGTATGGCGAGAGATGTACGAACAACGTGGCTCGAAAAAAGGTGTAGCAGGCTGTCGAGAGAACCTGCTAATTGACAGGTGTGTCTGTAAAGACGCTGCAGCCCATCAGCGCGTCCTGTCAATGGCCTGGATTGACTACCGGAAAGCTTTCGATTCAACCTCATAGACTTATCATCTGTCTGTTGGAAAGCTTGAAGGTACATCCACACATAGTGTGATGCATAGAGAGATTGATGCCCCTTTGGAAAACTAGATTTACTATCTCATCTAGACATTATCGTGTGACAACGAACAACGTCACCTTCCAGAGGGGCGTCTTTCAAGATGATACCATGAGCCCTTTGCTTTTTTGCATCACACTTCTGCCTCTATCTCTCGCACTATGAAATTCTCCTGGATACCTCTGTGGCGACACTATTCATCGCGAGCATAAGGTCACTCATGTATTTTATGTGGATGACCTGAAGATCTATGCCTCTGGTAAAAGCAAACTTCAAACTGCTATAAATATTGTCAAGAACTACACAGGAGAGATTGGGATGGACTTTGGCTTGGACAAGTGTGCCAAAATTCATCTGAAGAAAGGAAAGATTACTGGCGGTCCCAAGGACCCTGAGCTTGTGGATATAATTTTTATCAGACATCTTAATACTGGAGAGACCTATAAATACCTGGGCGTTCCTCAAAACCGCATTCAGGACGTAACATCAGTGAAGGAATCTCTCCAAAACAGATACAAGCATCTTCTTCGACAGATTTGGTCTTCCAATCTGTCGGCGTTGAACAAGGTATCTGCAACTAACATGCTTGCCACCCCGGTTCTACTCTACTCATTTGGGGTATTTCAATGGACGAAGAACGAGCCTAAGGCCCTTGATGTCACTACACGTAAGATCATGCGTATGCATAAAAGCTTGCATATCAATTCGTCAGTTCCGCGATTATATATTTCACGCCGTCAAGGCGGACGCGGACTTCTGAATCTCCAGTGTCTTCATAACCAGATTGTTCTAAGGACAGCTTACATCGTTGCGAATGGCAGAGATCCTCTCCTAAAGTGAAGAAAGCAGAGGTTGAAAATTTTTACCAAGAGCTACTCGACAAGAAAATGCACGGAAACTTTCACAGAAATGTAGAAAAACAGTCCTTTGCGAAGGAGCAAACTTTTGCTTTCCTCAAATCATCAGGGCTTAATTCAGGTACAGAGGATTTTATTTTCGCATGCCAGGACGGTGTTATTTCCACCTTAACATACCGTAACCGCATTTTATGTCAAGAAGTTCCCAGTGATAGTTGCAGAGCGTGTCATGCACACGCTGAGTACCTAGAACACATACTATCAGGGTGTCCGACCCACGCAGGAACGACGTATATCTATAGACATAATGCGGCCCTAAGATTGCTTTATTACCATCTTTGTCGCTCTTACGGTGTTGGCCGCGACCCTGCCCTGCTGAACGCTCCAAAGGAGATAGATTCGATTGTTCGAAACGAGAAGTGCCAAATTTTCTGGAACTACTATTTTCGGGCAGCAGTCTCCGTTGCGCACTCGAGGCCTGACATAGTTCTCCAAGACTTCGAGAAACGAACTATATTCGTTATTGAATTCTCGGCTCCGTCCGAATACAACATCACTGCAAAGGAGAAAGAAAAAGAGGAGAGGTATCAAGACCTTAAAAGAGAGCTACAACGACTGTACCTAAAATATTCGGTACAAGTAATTGTCTTTGTGATAGGTGCTCTCGGAGGTGCGAAACTATCACTGGTTCGTAACCTTAAAGCCATACCCGCGTGCCAAAAATATGCTAAGGCACTTGCGAGATGGATGCAGAAAGCTGTTGTGAGACGTGGCCATGGCATGGGAGTGATTTACCGCGGTGTTACTGGGGGCTATTGACATTTTTTGGATGGCAGTTTCTCTTAGTGGCCTAAGTAAACCACGTGATTTGAGTCACATACAGTATGAAGCAAGGTGTCGTTTTCTTCAGCTTCACTATAACAAGGCATAGGTCCACAAGAATATCACCTGGAACACCCGTTGAAAATTGAGTAAAATCGTCACACAGACTTGTATCTAAGGTAATCTTCAATATAAATCGCGACACACCACCTCTCGTCACCTTACGGCTTCTACAATCAGCCCGTATTAAGCTTTAGTCCCTAATTCGTATCACAGAATCGGCGACATGAGGACGAAGTCAAGTTTCTAAGATGACTAGAATATGGATATTATACTAATGAATGATGTCTGCGATTACACATAGTTTAGGATGGAGTGATCTCGTATTTACGTGTGACAAATGCAATAGCTTGCCTCGCTTACTGCTACAATTAGAAAGACTGGAATCACCAAAGGAAGCATTTGAATGAATATCCGAAGGTGGGCCATTACTAATATAGAAAAATGTTTATTTCAACAGAGAAACCATGACGTTACATATAGAAATGCGCGAGACCGCAATATATCAAGGAGCCGAATTTTTAAAAACAGCAAAAATGATCATATGGGATGAACCTTCAATGGCTACAGATTAGGGTGGTACAAAAAAATACCGAGCATTCCCTCATCAGCCTTAAAGCTTTTAGAGCTTAATATCATCCTCATTTTAGAGTTTACAAAAAAACATCGAAGGGATTATTTGCTTGAATTTTGACCGTCAATTCAACATTGAAATTGGATTTTGAGAAAAATTAATTTTAGTGAGTGTTTTTCGCAATAATATAATTTTAATGCATTAATCAATGAATTTGAGTCTTTCTTTACATGGAGAATTTCTAGAAGAATTCTTGGACCTATAATAAAGTATCTTTTAGTGTTCCAGAAGGTAAGATATGAATTTAAAATCTCTAATGTTATAATTTATATCTGAACATATGTCTTTAAATAATAGTAGACTTCTTTTGTTATGTCAAAGATAATTTGAACTATAAATTAAAATTTAAAGTGATATTCTTACGTGCCGTCAAACTAGCTGTCAATGTCTGTCAATTTGTAAATTATTTGTAGTTATTTTTTTGATACGCAGAGGCTTCCACAAACTGCCGAATTTAACTCTAAGTTAAATTCGTTTTTATTAATGGGTTCATATATTACTGCTCTCGGACTGAGAGTGCCATTTAGCCATGCTTAATTCTGGGTGGGGGGAGGGGGTGATATTAAGAAGAGACAAAGGTTTTTGCTTGAAGTGTCATGAAATTATAATCAATTTTATTTTAAAATATAGAAGCGATACACTTCACGTTACCCCTTTGTAGCCTTAAACAACCATTTTCCAGGAAGACTTGTTGCAAAGAGAAAGAGAGTATTTTCCCTTTCGATGCTCCCTATGGAAATGGGCGATTTCGAATTTTCCTGCAGTACCTGCGCGTTAAAGATACAAGAAACTTCTAGTCTTTTAGTTTCTTTTATAATTACCGTAGAAGAGATATAGAATGCATTTAGCAGGAACAGTGATAGTACTTTTAAAAAGTCTCTCCTTCTCTATTCCCTTCCCAGGTAATTCTAAATTAGAGTTTTTCTTAACGTCCGCACGGCGTTAATTGACGTTAGTTGAGTTACCGAGAGAAGAACCACTCAGCGGTACGTTCTTTCTCAGACTTCAAAATATTTTAGTTCATCGGCTAGTGGTAAAATCATTCGGTGGGGTTTTTTGATGATTGGGAAGTTAAACGTACGGAAACATGGAATTTGCTCACCAATATTGACTCCAATATTCGCCAAAAATGATGGAACGCTATTTATTGCTGTTGTCAGCAATTAGGCAATTTTAAGTCACAGTTTCATGTGACAGTAATTTTTACAATAGTGTTTTTGCAATAGAATTATTGTAATAGAATTCGCTGAATTGAGTAAATTGCTATTCAATATTACTTCTTTATTTGTTTATACTCTCTCCCTTTTACGGGTTTGAGAGTCTTTACATAACCATTACATGTATTCTTACAAACAAGCCTTATGCTATCTTATTAACTATTCGCTACATATCGTCTTAAGTTATTTTTCTTATTTCTAAACGCTTGCGACTGTGCCCTGGGCTTCCATTTCCTCTTACCACTATCAATCTCATAATTGGACTCTACTCCGCAACACTACTTCGTAATTCTCCTTCTTTAGGAGTCATTTTTTGGCTTTTTTCCTACCCTGTGCAACCAGCTCTCTCTCGCAGCTCTTCCAGCTTCTTCATCCATTCCTCCCCCTGACCATTTTCATTCAGAATCCATTTCATTCTCTCTTCTATGCTCTCCCCACCCCCTTCGTCACCTGTACACCTCTCTAACACATGCAACCATGTTTCCTGCTCATACTTACATACTCTACACACATTCTCTTCTTCATTCATCCAATACCTACATGCTCTTACACCCTCTCCCATTCTGAATCTCACCACTCTATTCCATTTGCTCTCCTTTTTGATCTTTTGCAGGTACTCTGGCTCCCCCTGCCTCTTCACCATTCTATACCAGCTGTTGTACCTTGAATCAGCAATTTTCCCCCTCTTTCCTCCCCTTGTCTTGCCTTAATATCTTCCTCTAACTTGCATACCACATTCAAACCTCATTACATATCTCTTGCAGGCTCTTTTCACTTGCCTCACCACCATTTTTTGCCGTCCTATTTCTTCCCTCAGCATATAACCTGGGCAGTTATAACTCACTCCCATAACACATCTCAAAAATGTCTCCTGCAAACTTTCCAGTCTTATGTTCTTTCCATCCCCAAATTTCCACTTCATAGCTTAACACTGACCATACTAAGACATCATACATCCATACTCTCATCTTCCAGTCATCCTTAAACCTTATTTTTCCTATACCCCATACTTGTCCCATTACTTTACTCGCGCATTCTAACCTGTTTCTCACCTGCAGGTCGCTTCCTCCTCTCGTTTCGAACCAAAATCCTAGGTAGCAAAACTCATCCACCAACTCCACCACCACGCTATTTATCTTCCATTCATACTCTAATCTTCCCCTTTAGTTTCTGAAACACATCATCTTAGTCTTGTTCACATTCACAGTTAAACCCTTTTCTCTCACATAGTCTTCGAACACTCTCATCAACAGATTCATAGCTCTTTCATCATCCGCTACTAGCGCTACATCATCTGCATATGCTAGTGAGTACACTTTGCCTGTTCCTAACGTTGTTCCCCCTTTCCCTTTCCTCTCCAACTTCTCCTCTAAATCTGCCAGATGAATACTAAATAGAAGTGGGCTCAACGGACACCCTTGTCTGAGGCCCCTTCCTGTCCTGAATTCCTCTCCTTTCTTATCTCCTATCTTCACCCTTATCTTATTTTCCACAAATATTTCTTTTATCCTCGTATTAATCCTTCGTCTACTCCTCTCTCTTTCATGGCTGCCCATAACACCCTCCTGTTAACTGAGTCAAATGCTGCCTTAAAATCGACAAACAGTGCAACTAGTTTTCCTTTCTTTCGACCTAGGTTCCTATTGACTAGATAGTTGAGCACGTAGATGTTATCTATGGTTCCCATCCCTTTTCTAAAGCCCGTTTGATTGTGTGGTATACTTCCTTTTTCTTCCACCTGTCTTTCTAACCTCCGTCTAAGCACTTCCGCATAAATTTTATGTCCCACCGACATGAGTGTGATCCCTCTATATTCCTATACCCTTTTCCCCTCTCCTTTCTTAATCAAACGTACTACCAGCCCTGTCTTCCATTCCTCCGGCCATCCTTCTCCTTTCCATACCTTATTGCAAAGCTTCAACATCTCTTCTCTCACTCCTAATCCCCCATATTTCAGTTGTTCATTTTCCAAGCCATCTTCCCCTGTTGCCTTATTTCTTTTCAACCGATCAATCGCCTCATTCACCTTTTCCCTACTAATCTCGTTTGCGCTGTCCTCGTCTCCCTCTACCGCTTTTATTCCTTCTCCCTGTACCCTATTTTCCACCCCTCCTAACAGTCCCTTGAAGTGCTTCGTCCACTCTTTCATTCCTATTTCTTCATTTATGCCCTTCCTTCCTCCTGTTTCCCTGTTTATCACTTCCCATTCTCTCCCTTCCTTCACAGCTTTCTCTACCTCTTTCATGTACCTTTCTTTCTCCTTCTGTCTGTCCTCCTTTATCATTTTTTCGTATTCTCTCTTTCTCCTGTTCAGTTCTCCTTTTTCCAATTCCCTTTTCCTCCATTTTCTTACACTTTCCTTCATCCTATCTTTACTTTCCCTGCATTCATCGTCCCACCAACCTCTCCTGAACCCCTCTTCTTCCTCTCTTGGTCTCACCTCTGCATTTACTTTACCAATCACTCCTTTGAGATTTTCTAGCAGCTTGTCTACTCCTTCCTCTTCCAAACATCGTATTTCCTCGTTTTCTATTTTTTCTCTAAATTCTCTTAACTTTTCCTCCCCCCAAATGGACATTTTCAATTTATTATCCCTCTTTCCCCTACCTCGCTTTGGTCTACCGTCTCTCATTGTCGCGATCACCGGAAAGTGCTCTGAGCCTATCACGTCGCCCACTTCCATTTTAACTGTCAACTTCCTTATTCTTTCTTCTGCCAGAATGTGATCTATGACGGTGTCTCCTATACCCGCGTACGTATATTCTCCTTCTTCATCCCCCTTGGTATTGCTGTTACAAATGAACCATCCCGCTTCTCCCAACAAGTCCCTATTAGGACCAACCTCTCATCTTTTTCCTCTGTCCATTTCCTTATTGTTCTCCATCCTCCCTCTTCGCCTTTTCTTCTGTACACACATACTACATCCATAATAACTTTTCCTAATGTTATTCTTCTAACCATTGTTCCATCCTTTTCTTCTATATACTCTCCCTTTTCTTCCTCTACCACCAGTTCCTTTCTTACACCTGACATCATGCCACTCATTCCTCTCCCTTTTACATGCTCCTTTCTCGCTGCTTGCATTTTCTACTCATGCTTTCGGTAATATTCTTTGCATGCCTTTCCATTCTTTCTCATCTACCCACGTCTCACTCGTCATTATCACATCCCACTTCTGCAATTCTACCCAAAATCCTTTGTCCTTGTTTTTTAGTCCTGAAACGTTCCAGAACGCTAGTTTCACGTCGCCTTTATTGCATTTCTCAGCTTTCTTCCTTGCATTCAAGTCCTCTTGTCGTTTTACCCCCCCCCCCCCGTGATACTTACATTCCCCCTTCCCTCTGTCTTGTCCCCTTTATTCAATACCCATTTCCTATCCTCCCTCAGATCTTCTACTTTATCGTCCCAAATCCATATATCTCCGTTTACTCATATCCTATCTCTCCCAGTCCTTACCCTATTACCTTTACTCCTCTCAGTCCATGCCTTTCGCTCGATTATCCACTTTCTTCTCCTTTCCCGCCACGTCAGATCTCCTTCGATTCTTTCTTTTCTTCCTTTCAATAACTTCTTCTCCATAACTTCATGTTTATCCTCCTCACTCCCTAATTTCACTAAAAACATACATTCTTTCCCCTCTTTCTTCCCTCCTAGTCTTCTTACCCCTTCTACTCTAACTTGCGCGCTGATGTCTCTCATCAGCTTCCCAATCTCTCCATCTTCCTTTTCACTGTCCACTTTCAAACCCTTCACTATTATATTCTTTTTCCTTTTCGCTCTCTCTTCCCCTTCCATTCTTCTTTCAACCTCAATCAGTCTCAAACGCCACCTTTCATTCTGCTCATGCCTAACCACATCACACTCTCTCGCTTCTTCCAAACTCCCTTTCTCTTCAACCTTATGCTCATACAATTGACTTTGTACTTTATTATTGTAAATACATTTGCCAGTTAGCAGTATTTGAACATTTGAACATAAACAAATTTGAACTTGGCCCCAAAATGTTGTAAGTTTGCGGCGCTACCGTAGCGCTATCCTCGAAAGTACAATTTTGAGAACAATTTGTGAGTACGAACACAATTTTAATTATGGCTACGCTGATAGTAGTCTTGGATTCTAATTGATATTGTTCGCATGCATATGCGCATACTCGTACGCATCGTTAAAAATAACCCTAATTTTAATATTCTAATACATTTTAATGTTAATATTTTACAAAGTTTTTTTTAAATAATATTTTATAGTGCCCTGTGTTTTTAAATTAAGTCGAGACTGAATCTAAATGGTCTTCCCCCTCCTTTTTTCAGAAATTGACCTGTGATTATCATCGTGTTTATTATTTTATGTTCTAATTTTGAATAATCTATTACACTAATAATTAATGTGTTTACAAGCAGTAAAACTGGTTCTGCATGTCAATTTACGAACCACTTGTTATAAGTAAATTTAGAAATGTATATATATAATTAAAAAAAAGGGTTAAACAACCACCGCAAGGTCCCACTAAGAGCAACTGCCATCTACAAAATGACATGATGAAATCACAACGACAGGCCGGCGAAACCCTCGTGTGTCTTGAGGACAGGAAGCGACCCAAGGATAGCAGCTTTCTGCATCCATCTCGCAAGCGCCTTGGCATAATGAAGTCGGCTTGATTTCGCAAAGACTGATGCGAAACGTGCTGAAGCTCTGGGTGTTTCTGACACCACAGAGTGTGCCTGTGCGCCATAAAGCCTTAGTGAACAGGGATAATGCTGGCATCTTATCAGCCTAGCAATTCATTCTTGAGTTGATCCGTCCACTCAATTTGGGCGTTTCGCCGGTTCGTCGTCGTGTTTCCATCTAAATTATTTTCAGCACTCCGAACTCTAGGATGATCGGCGTTGTTTGCCGACTCATTGTCGGGTGCTCCGCGCGTTCAATGGTTTTGAACCGCATCTACAACTATTTGGTATTTTGGTGGTGTCATTGTTGTTCCCACGACACACAGTTAGTTGTTTTATAAAATTTTGTTCAAAATTCTGCTGACTGCTCAATTTTTGACCGATTCTAATAAATTTATTTTTAAAATACTCGTAACGAATTATAATTTCATGTAGTACTGCTACTTTTTTAGTTTTCTGCAAAAAACTAAGCTAAAAAAATATGAACTTGCCAAGGTAGCTGAACCACGAAATTTCGAAACTTTTAAAACCATACCATTATACCATTAAGCCATTTCCCTTTCGGGGTAGGCGTGACACTACCCGATTCGGGTAGTGTTTCTAGGTTGATAACTTGTAGTAAATAACTACAAGTGTGGGCTCACCACACCCACGATGTGCCAACAGCACTCAGTTTTCTCGAATGGTCACCCATCCAAGTGCTAACCGCGCCCAACGCTGCTTAACTTCAGTGATCTGACGAGAACTGGTTTTTTCAGCGTGGTATGGCTGTTGGCCATGAAACCATGAAATCGGTAATATCTTTACACACAAACCTCAAACTCACAAACCTGAAACCCACGAACCACAAACTCCCAAACCCGTAAACCCACAAACCTCAAACCCACAAACCTCAAACGCACAAACCTTAAACCCACAAAAATTATACCTCAAACCCACAAACCTCAAACCCACAAACCTCAAACCTAAAAACCTCAAACGCAATAACCTCAAATCCACAAACTTAAAACCCTCAAGCCCATAAACCTACAAACCTCAAACTCACAAATCCATAAACCTAAAACCCCA